>JARYGA010016679.1:0-26998 GCA_030545235.1 Helianthus tuberosus | reverse complement strand
AAGCCTATTTATAAGCTATGTAAAGGATATTTATGGTATGTTTAACTTATGGTCAAGTTACGGAATGTTCGATACCATACAAATCAGCATACTTTTGCACTTTGACGCAAATAGTCCCTGCGATCGAATAAACTTAATTTCGACACACCAAACCCTCCAAAACTTATTTCTAAGTTATTTAAAGGTTATTTAAGGTATGTTAAGTCCATGTCACTATTCTGGAGTGTTTGTCGCATTAAACTGATTACGTTTACGCATCGGTTCGCGTATAACTTTCCAGAAAGCGATTTAGAGCTCGAAATCGAACGAGAATTGATATGTGCAAATGATACACATATTTATACAAATCCCAAGTATGAAACACAATATTTATTTGATTTGGTATTTGTTTGATGGCCGTGGAGGTACAGATGTCATAGACCGAAAAGGGGATAACCGCCTACGGAAAATGCTTTCCGTTACTTTCTCCGTCACACCAATTTCCCGCCAAAACCAGCTATAAATAAGACGTTGCAGGTATGATCTCCCAAATTACTTTCACTTCATTCTCACTTTTACTATTTTCTTCTTCATTGAGATCACTGTACTTATTCTCACGTCGGAGGGTGGTCACGGAGAGAACCCCTATTCTCCCCGTGGCGAGTCTAACGGCTTTCGGTTTTGCAGTGATCATCGGAGAAGGAATTCAGCCAAACCCACAAATCAACGAGAGGATTAACCCTTTTTATGCAGAGACTAAACCCCTAATCAGATCGATTTCGGTCGATTCTGATCACTGTTTCTTCATTGGCGCCCACCGATCCTTCAATTTTCACTTTCATCTTCTCGTTTGATTCATCCCTTCTCATTTTCTGTTTTCTATTGAAGAAAATCCGTCCAATCATCCACGAGGTCCTCGACCAGAGAATAAGGGCAATTTTTCTCATGCTTCCCGTGTCGAGGGAATTGTGGAAGAAGCATCCGATGATAACGATGTCCACAACAACGTTAATCATGAAAATGATCCTGTTACACCAGGAATACAACCCGAAATCCCAATTAGTTCGATTTTACCTCCCGGTGAAACTCCAATTTCGTGGTACATCAAATCTCAAGGGGCGATAAACGCAGTCTACGCATAGCTTTGTGCACAAGCTGCTCAACCAGCAACACAATCACGCAGATCTGCACCTCAGGTGCGAGCTCCATCTACACCTCGAGTGTTGCACTATGATGCACCATCACATATGTCAGTAGATGATACGAAAGTCTATGCCAGATCTACCACTAAGTACGTATCCACTCACTCTGAATCCAGGCGAATAGATCCCCATGATGAATAGGACTCTCACAGACGTCAGTCAGTCCATTCACGTTTGGGCCCGCATTCCTCTCAGAAGCGGGACACCCAAACCGATGAATATGACAGGACATATAACGAAGGAGACAACATGAGCGTTTTCAGTCGATTGCAGAGAGATCATGCAAGCCACAAGCCAAAAATCCACGCAGTGTACAAACCAGAAGCGGAGTATGATTACAATCTGATTTACCGACCCAACAGAAGCTGCTGAAAATTCAAAGTTCGTCAAAGAGATTGCACTAGCTCCCCTGGAGCGGGAAAAATTGTCTTCAAATGTTGGGAAGTTCAATGGATTATCAGATCCCGATGATCACCTACGCGTGTTCACCAGTGCAGGATTAGTCGGAGGATGGACACTACCCATGTGGTACCACTTGTTTGTCCAAACCCTAACAAGCGCCGCACACATTTGGTTTGACAACTTACCAGAAGGCAAGTTAACATCATGGGTCGATCTGAAGGAAAAATTTCTGCTCCACTTCAGTCAGCAGCGCAGATCTATTCGAGACTCTGTCAATGTCATGAACATCTGGCGGAGGGACGATGAAAGTTTGGAAGATTTCATCACAAGGTACAACAAAGAAGTATTGGAAATCGGCGATGTGCACGAGCACTTGATCCACGCGCAGTTCAAATACGCGGTGAGGTGCGATGATATTATCAAAGTATTATCAGGGACCGAAGGTTTGCCGAAAGCTGGGAAAAGTTGATGGCAGCTGCCAAAGTTGATGCTCAAACAGAGCGCAATCTAAGTTCCAGCAGACCACCAATGCCCCAAAACCGCCCCCCAAGACATGAGCGGAAGTAGCGGTAAGAAATTCAAGAAAAGTTGGAAAGACTCAGCTTCAAGCACATACTCTTTAGATGACGCCCGCACGACAATTAACAAAATCACAGCTCAAAAAGAAGCCAAGCAAGAAAACCGTGAAAGGCAATGGACGCCTCTTACCAAGACGCCGGCGGAAGTGCTCAGCAATGAAGATTACAAGTTCAAGACACCACCACCGATGAAAAATAAAAGAGGACAAGACCCAAACCTCTATTGCGAGTACCACAAAGATAATGGTCACACTACGAACAACTGTATCAGTCTCCGCACGGAAATAGAGAAAGCGCTTAAGAGTGGGGAACTTACCCATCTAATTCAAAACGTGTGCAAAGAAATCAAGCAGATCATGCGCGGAGACTAAGGGCCAAGTAGCAAAAAAGCTAAACAAGCTTAAAAGCCCAAGGCAGGTCAACGCGCACGCAATCATAGTTTTCCTTCATATTTGGAAAGTTCTTCAACTTACCAATTTATGGCACAAGGACTATTTGCGTAGTAAATTAAGTTTCATTATTTATCCTAAACAGCTTTGTAATGCATGGCCTCTGCGCCCTATCCGAATCAATACAAAGTTTGTTACATTATGTTTATTACAAATGCATGCAATTTCTTTTGGTAAGCGCAAAAACACTATGGTAACTTAACACAAGTCTCATGAATGGTCCGCGGTCACAAGTACTGCGCAAGGTCCAGCCTTACGTTCACACATGTGCTTTATACCATCTTTATTAGCCTTACCTAAACAAAGTAATTGTACTCATGAAAAACATTGTAATTCAAACATACCATACATTTAAAAACTTAATTGCGTAGCAGCGCCTTAGCAAACATTCACATGCACAGCAGTGCATCAACAAAGATTACTTGCGCGACAGCGCATTGACAAACTATTTAAAGGGATCCACATCCCAAACCTGTTGAAACTACAAATGTTCAACAATCATAAAAAAGTATAAAGAAAACCTATTCTAGGTCTTCATCATCTCCTTCATCGGGAAATACTTCCTTTAGTTGCGCAACAAAGTCATCAGATTGAAGTGCAGCGGTGACCAGGTCCATCACAGGAAGGTGTAAGTTGTTGTATTCAGTTTTAGCAGCAGCATGGGCAGCTCCGGTATGAACTCCATGCGTGGCGGATCTGCTGGTATCCCAATTAACCCTTAATGCATTATTAACATGTTGGATACATTATGTATACCCTTGGGCGTTGTAACACCTGTGTCTCCACGGCCATCAAACAAATACCAAGCCAATGAAATATTGTATTTCATACTTTGGACTTGTATAAATATGTGTATCTTTTGCACATATCAACTCTTGTTCGATTTCAAGCTCTAAATCGCTTTCTGGAAGGTTATACACGCACTGATGCGTAAATATAACCAGTTTAATCCAACGAACACTCCGGAATAGTGAAATAGTCTTAACATACCTTAAATAACCTTTACTTAACTTAGATATAAGTTTTGGAAGGTTTGGTGTGGTGAAATCAAAGTTATTCGTCTACAGGGACTAAAGTTGACAAACTACGAAAGTATGCCAATTTGAACTGTAACAGACCTTCCGGAACATGACCATAAGTTAAACATACCATAAATATCCTTTACATAGCTTAGAAATAGGCTTTGAGGGGTTCGGTGTGCTAAAATAAACTTTTGTGTCATTCAGGGACTAAAAGTGTCAAAAAGTGCACAAGTTTGCATTTTTGCGCATAACTTACGTTCTGAATACATCTGGACATCCAAAAATTTATGTAAGCATGACTATATTATGCTTTAGTGTTTGGATTGCCAAAAATCCATTCGTCGCGTCATTTGGATCGTTTTTCGCGCTTATGCGCATTCCGTCGTAATTAAGCGAACATCGCGTTCGTACGGTTAAACGAACCGACATCCGAGATATTTTTGAGCACATTTTAAGTTCCCTATACTTTAACTTCATTTTAGAGCTTTGAAATGGGGTTAACGGGCCTTAAACGTGTCGAAAATGGCCTAAATACAGTTCAGGGACCAAAAGTGTAAATCTGCCAAACTATGGCCTAGCGGTGCGCTACACTTTTAGCGTAGCGGTGCGCTAGCCAAGTTCAGACCAGATTCAGAGTTTCTAACAGCCTGTTTGCAGCTGTTTTAACCACAACCACAAGTTCACCACTTGCATACTCAGCTGATAAGGATCATTGTTAGGCACCATAACCTTCCGACACTTGTACGGATACGATTAAGGCACAATATTCGACAAACGATCCTAACGGTTCGGGTATTCCTATAAATACCCATCCACCCCATTGCTAAACTTACAAGAACTTTGATTTGAGAAACTCTAAGTTGAAACTATTGTTTCATACCTGAGATTTTTGAATCGAGGTTAGCATTCGGGGACCCTTCGTAAGTATTCTTTCGTTCTTTTCCTTATTTTATTGCTTTTCGAGTCAGAAAGTCAAACTTTGTTTGACTTTCAGCGTTGACCAGTAATGGTCAATGCGAAGTTCGTTTGAACTTCGCAACGTGAGTGTAATCACGTTGGTTATAGTCCCTTGGGACTATGCCTACTGATTACCACGTTCTCTAGGGTCGTAGGGTAAGCGATCTGATAAATCGCTTATACCTCGAACCCGACCCATTTGGTCGATCATTAGGATCCGACCAAATACATTAGGTGACCATAGTAGGTAGGGAATAACCTTCCGAGGTTATACCCTATGGTCGCTTCGTTTAAGTAGTTGTATGATAGGTAGTTTATATGCCTTAGGTAAATTACCAGAATACCCTTTTCATGTATAATTGGTAATTAAGCATATGTAACCTAAACTTTTGTCACATAACTGATTATGTAACATGTTTAGGCATATAACACTTGTCATAGGTCTAGTTAGGCGGTTCGAACGCGTTTTACGCGAACGACGCGTTAAAGTAGCATAAGCTACCTTAATGGGTCGCGATGGGTCGTAGACACTAAGGTTAAGTTTCATTTAGTATGTAGGCTTTGTTAAACCATATCACATGAGTTTCTACACTCATTTGGTTTACAACCCTAATGCTACCCAGTCTTCCGATTTAGGTCCGGTTTATTAACATAGTTACCTATATTAGGTGCCGTTTGATATCCGCGATCTCTAGCATTGTTTGGTTGTTACTCAAGGACTACTAAGCAATCTCAAGTGAGTACATAGACCCCTCTTTTACTGTTTTCCAAACTGTTTTGGGGTGGAACACATGTGCCTACTTGTTACTTTCATGCTTTCCTGTTTTCACATCATATACATGCTATGTTCGTTAGTACATTATAGTACATGATTTCATTACATCTTATGCTAGGTGTGCCCATTGTGTGCATTACTTAGTACATCGTTTTACATTACATTTCATGCTAGGTGTGCCCATTGTGTGCATTACTTAGTACATCGTTTTACATTTCATCTCATGCTAGGTGTGCCCATTGTGTGCATTACTTAGTACATTGTTTTACATTGCCTTTCTGTTGCATATGCTTATCCAGCGTATGAACACATTATACTACATTTTGAACCGTTGTAATCATTTGACTATGTGATCCGTTGATATCTGTGAACCGTTTGTATTTGTAACCGTTGAACCACGTGAACCGTTTGTAACCGTTGAACCACGTGAACCGTTTGTAACCGTTGAACCATGTGAACCGTTTGTAACTATTGAACCGTTTGTATCCATTACATGATTTACATTAGACATGAACATTACTTTGGTGGTTTGATTTGATTAAGTGATTAAGTAACGACGCGTGTGTAATATGATACAAACATGGTGGATACGCCGCTGGTACTTCCTATATATAAGTGTTTGTATGGTATTACATATCGTAGCGTTATTTGAATCATTTCAGTTTGAGACATAGAACATTTTTATACAAATAACATACTTTTCACAAGACATTGATTTATAAACGACTTATCTTATACAAACACATTTTACATGGTTATTCATTTAACCTGACATTTATTTATACATATCATCTGATCTTATCGTTTTTCAAATGATTTACAAGACAAAGCAAATTACAAGGTTCATGACTAAACATTTTCTCAAACATAAGTCATGGATCCTAATTTCACAAAACCTATGTATCTCACAGGCATTTTTATGCTGACGTACCTATTTTCACATGTGTTTTTCAGGAACTGTTGCATAAGATGATCAAGATACACATAGACAGACTTGGGCTTTAGTGACAATAAAAGATGCAGACTAGTTAATTATGTTGTATTTCCATGTTTGTTTAGACATTGTAACACTTATATTGAATAAAACGAAACTTTAATTTCCATGGTTGTGAAACATTAATTCTGTTACAACACTCCCCGACGTTTCCGCCACGTTTTGTATGTTCTACGTGGTCGGGGTGTGACAGAAAAGATGGTATCAGAGCCAATGGTTATAGGGAATTAGGTTATTAGTAATGCTTTGACCTAGTCTATAACTTTCTTAGGACCCTAACGCGAGTTTACTTGCGTTTAGTTATAAAACAATACCGTCACCTATCCTTAGGCGACTACCACAACAAGAGCATAATTTTCGAAACCGCTTTGAAAACTAATCATCTGTTCTAGGATGATTAATTACTAGGTTTTGAACCCTCTGTTATATGGTTTTGAACCCCTTTGAATTTTCAAAAATCTCGTCAAGGTTTTGGGTTTTAAATAATGTGAACACGTGCAAACTGGAAGGGTGAATGCCTGTATTCTGGGTTTTTTGTCTAGGCAAGCACTTCGTATACATCTCATCAGACGCGAGACCAGTTGTGCTTACCTGGGAATTCTTGGGATGAGTGTTCACTTATAGGCGAGCATGTCTTCGCGATACATTATTTTTGACCCATTTACTTTGATTAGTCACTGTGTGTCGTTTGTTTACCTTGTGGTAACAAACAAATGACCACTACCCTTGCTTTCTTCAGATTTGTTTCATCTCATTCTTTTCGTCTAATTCTCTCACTCGTTTCCTTTCATGTTTCCTATTTTAGAATGCCTCCTCGACGCGAAAACCAGATAGCGACTGCCGAACTGGCAGAAATTATTGCGCAGCAAATGGCTGCTCAATTCCCAAACCTCTTTGCTCAATGGAATCAAGCCAACAACAACAACAATGGTCCATGCAATTTCAAGAGTTTTAACTCGGCGAAACCACTCAAGTTTAGTGGTTCTGAGGGAGCGACTGGGCTTCTTCAATGGTTCGAGAGCATTGAGAATACTTTCCGCCATGTGCAGTGTCCTGACAATCGCAAGGTCGAGTTTGCTTCGAGTGTGTTCCAGAAGAGAGCCCTTACATGGTGGAACGGGGTTATGAGAGACCGTGGTGCGGAAGTTGCTCTAGCACAAACATGGGCTGAACTTAGAGCCCTTATGATGAAGGAGTTTTGTCCTCATCACGAAATCAGGGCTCTGGAAAGGGAATTTGATGATCTTAAGCAAGATAGCGGTGAGCATCGGGCCTACACGGACCGTTATGAGGAGTTAAGTCTGTTATGCCCAAACATGGTCACACCTTTGGATAAGGCAATCGAAAAGTACATTGATGGCCTTCCCGACTCAATACAAGACATTTTGACAGGTAGCAACCCTACTACTGTTAGGCAGGCCATTGAGCTATCTGCAACCTTGACTGAATCGCAGATCAGGAAACGTAAGCTTTTCCGAAAGGGTGACAAGAAACTGGCCGAGGAATCGAAACCAATCGAGGAATCAAAGACCATGGATGAACAGACTGGATCCTCTAAGAAGTCAAAGAAGCGAAAGGCTTCTCAGAACTTCGCCGTGGTCGCTCACAATGATCAAGCCGTCCCCAACCAACCAACTCAACCTCTTGCCAGGAAACCCTACAACGGAACTGCACCCTTGTGCAACCAATGTGGCCTACATCATCATGCTGGTGTGAAGTGCCGCATATGCCAAGTTTGTGGACTTATAGGTCATACAGCGAGGGTTTGCCCAACAGCAGCAGCACCAAATCAGATTAACAACAATCCTGCTCAAGCTCGTTTTCCACCGGGATCTTGCTACAACTGTGGCGAGATGGGCCATTTTAGTAGGAATTGCCCAAGACTTGCTAATGCAAATCCAGCGCAGGGATGAGTATCTGATCGACAGAAGATAACGCTGTTTAGAAAATAATCACGTCTTATGTATTATTTTCTTTTGTTGTCACGATCCATGAAACGGTTGTTGTTATCATTGTTTATAAATAAATCTTTTATTTATATCGCAATGTATTTATGTGATTGTATGTATAAACAACATATCCTCTACAATACCGACAATCAAGGAACCGTATTCCTTGAAGAACAGACTACCCCCAAATTTCTTCCATTTTTTGATCTCTTGCGTTTTTCACGAAAATCCTAAGTACCCGTTTCTTCCAAGAGAAACAAAGTACGAGGTGCCAAGTTAATAGCAATCAATAACAATATGATAACAAATAAAAAAAATTATGTGGTTATGTGCTTATGTGTTCCCTTTTATGTGTCATGTAATTCAAATTATGTTATCCAAATCCTCGTAAAATCTTACATATCCTTGTGCAAGAGATTCCTAGTAGGATACCCAAAGGTACTACCTAAAATCCTTAATGGACTTCTACGTTGTAGATAAGTCCCTTGGATTATAAAGTACTGCTTCATAATTAGATCCCTTGAGTGGTCTAGTTAAACTGGATGATACAAGCTGAAAGGACTCCTTGGTGGCCTAATTAAGAAGATCCTCTGTTGATCTAATTAAAAGGACCCTATGGTAGTCTAGTCACCGTCATCACTAGTTCGACATCCTTCCCCACAACATTATAAAACAAACTGTGCGGACTGTGCAAGGAATTACGTAATTATGGATGCATACATAATTATGGAATTTAGTGCACGAAAATCACAGCAAGTTCTATCATGTATCTAGAGTTAACCCTATTCATTTCCAATTCTGATGAAGCATCCGTTGAGGAAAAATGAACTAGCTATTCATTTTTCACTTCTGAAGAATATCCGTTGAGGAAAAGAATATCCGTTGTTTATCTTTTCATTTCCATTCTGAAGAATAACCGTTGAAAAAAATGAATTATCCATTCATTTTTGTTCTGAAGAATATCCGTTGAGGAAATGAATACCCTTTGTTTATTTTTTCATTTCCATTCTGAAGAATAATCGTTGAGGAAAATGAATTATCCATTCATTTTCGTTCTGAAGAATATCCGTTGAGGAAATGAATATCCGTTGTGTAATCCTTCATTTCCAACTCTGAGGAAATAACCGTTGAAAATGACTCCGTTAGTTCATTTTCGTTTCTGAAGATTTACCCGTTGAGGAGATGAATATCCGTTGTGTAATCCTTCATTTCCAACTCTGAGGAAATAACCGTTGAAAATGACTCCGTTAGTTCATTTTCGTTTCTGAAGATTTATCCGTTGAGGAGATGAATATCCGTTGTGTAATCCTTCATTTCCAACTCTGAGGAAATAACCGTTGAAAATGACTCCGTTAGTTCATTTTCGTTTCTGAAGATTTATCCGTTGAGGAGATGAATATCCGTTGTGTAGTCCTTCATTTCCGTACCTGAGGAAACAACCGTTGAAAATGACTCCGTTATTTCATTTTCGTTTCTAAAGATTATCCGTTGAGGAAATGAATATCCGTTGATTTTTCTTTCATTTCAAATTCTGAAGAACAAACCGTTGAGGAAAATGACCTCGTTTGTTCATTTTCGTTCTGAAGAATATCCGTTGAGAGAAATGAATATCCGTGGATTATTCCTTCATTCCCATTTCTGACGAAGAATCCGTTGAGAAAGAATGAATCATCCATTCATTCTCACTTTTGAAGAATATCCGTTGAGGGAAATGTATATCCGTTTAGTTAATTCCTTTATTTTCCATTTCCGAAGAACCCGTTGAAGAAAATGACTCTGTTCGTTCATTCTCGCTTCTGAAAAATATCCGTTGAGGAAAATAATCAGATTATGCTTTACATATCTTTGATGACTATTTGACACAAAGTCATAGACAGACTCCTACGAATAAATTTCGGGACGAAATTTCCTAAAGTAGGGGAGACTGTAACACCTGTGTCTCCACGGCCATCAAACAAATACCAAGCCAATGAAATATTGTATTTCATACTTTGGACTTGTATAAATATGTGTATCTTTTGCACATATCAACTCTTGTTCGATTTCAAGCTCTAAATCGCTTTCTGGAAGGTTATACACGCACTGATGCGTAAATATAACCAGTTTAATCCAACGAACACTCCGGAATAGTGAAATAGTCTTAACATACCTTAAATAACCTTTACTTAACTTAGATATAAGTTTTGGAAGGTTTGGTGTGGTGAAATCAAAGTTATTCGTCTACAGGGACTAAAGTTGACAAACTACGAAAGTATGCCAATTTGAACTGTAACAGACCTTCCGGAACATGACCATAAGTTAAACATACCATAAATATCCTTTACATAGCTTAGAAATAGGCTTTGAGGGGTTCGGTGTGCTAAAATAAACTTTTGTGTCATTCAGGGACTAAAAGTGTCAAAAAGTGCACAAGTTTGCATTTTTGCGCATAACTTACGTTCTGAATACATCTGGACATCCAAAAATTTATGTAAGCATGACTATATTATGCTTTAGTGTTTGGATTGCCAAAAATCCATTCGTCGCGTCATTTGGATCGTTTTTCGCGCTTATGCGCATTCCGTCGTAATTAAGCGAACATCGCGTTCGTACGGTTAAACGAACCGACATCCGAGATATTTTTGAGCACATTTTAAGTTCCCTATACTTTAACTTCATTTTAGAGCTTTGAAATGGGGTTAACGGGCCTTAAACGTGTCGAAAATGGCCTAAATACAGTTCAGGGACCAAAAGTGTAAATCTGCCAAACTATGGCCTAGCGGTGCGCTACACTTTTAGCGTAGCGGTGCGCTAGCCAAGTTCAGACCAGATTCAGAGTTTCTAACAGCCTGTTTGCAGCTGTTTTAACCACAACCACAAGTTCACCACTTGCATACTCAGCTGATAAGGATCATTGTTAGGCACCATAACCTTCCGACACTTGTACGGATACGATTAAGGCACAATATTCGACAAACGATCCTAACGGTTCGGGTATTCCTATAAATACCCATCCACCCCATTGCTAAACTTACAAGAACTTTGATTTGAGAAACTCTAAGTTGAAACTATTGTTTCATACCTGAGATTTTTGAATCGAGGTTAGCATTCGGGGACCCTTCGTAAGTATTCTTTCGTTCTTTTCCTTATTTTATTGCTTTTCGAGTCAGAAAGTCAAACTTTGTTTGACTTTCAGCGTTGACCAGTAATGGTCAATGCGAAGTTCGTTTGAACTTCGCAACGTGAGTGTAATCACGTTGGTTATAGTCCCTTGGGACTATGCCTACTGATTACCACGTTGTCTAGGGTCGTAGGGTAAGCGATCTGATAAATCGCTTATACCTCGAACCCGACCCATTTGGTCGATCATTAGGATCCGACCAAATACATTAGGTGACCATAGTAGGTAGGGAATAACCTTCCGAGGTTATACCCTATGGTCGCTTCGTTTAAGTAGTTGTATGATAGGTAGTTTATATGCCTTAGGTAAATTACCAGAATACCCTTTTCATGTATAATTGGTAATTAAGCATATGTAACCTAAACTTTTGTCACATAACTGATTATGTAACATGTTTAGGCATATAACACTTGTCATAGGGCTAGTTAGGCGGTTCGAACGCGTTTTACGCGAACGACGCGTTAAAGTAGCATAAGCTACCTTAATGGGTCGCGATGGGTCGTAGACACTAAGGTTAAGTTTCATTTAGTATGTAGGCTTTGTTAAACCATATCACATGAGTTTCTACACTCATTTGGTTTACAACCCTAATGCTACCCAGTCTTCCGATTTAGGTCCGGTTTATTAACATAGTTACCTATATTAGGTGCCGTTTGATATCCGCGATCTCTAGCATTGTTTGGTTGTTACTCAAGGACTACTAAGAAATCTCAAGTGAGTACATAGACCCCTCTTTTACTGTTTTCCAAACTGTTTTGGGGTGGAACACATGTGCCTACTTGTTACTTTCATGCTTTCCTGTTTTCACATCATATACATGCTATGTTCGTTAGTACATTATAGTACATGATTTCATTACATCTTATGCTAGGTGTGCCCATTGTGTGCATTACTTAGTACATCGTTTTACATTACATTTCATGCTAGGTGTGCCCATTGTGTGCATTACTTAGTACATCGTTTTACATTTCATCTCATGCTAGGTGTGCCCATTGTGTGCATTACTTAGTACATTGTTTTACATTGCCTTTCTGTTGCATATGCTTATCCAGCGTATGAACACATTATACTACATTTTGAACCGTTGTAATCATTTGACTATGTGATCCGTTGATATCTGTGAACCGTTTGTATTTGTAACCGTTGAACCACGTGAACCGTTTGTAACCGTTGAACCACGTGAACCGTTTGTAACCGTTGAACCATGTGAACCGTTTGTAACTATTGAACCGTTTGTATCCATTACATGATTTACATTAGACATGAACATTACTTTGGTGGTTTGGTTTGATTAAGTGATTAAGTAACGACGCGTGTGTAATATGATACAAACATGGTGGATACGCCGCTGGTACTTCCTATATATAAGTGTTTGTATGGTATTACATATCGTAGCGTTATTTGAATCATTTCAGTTTGAGACATAGAACATTTTTATACAAATAACATACTTTTCACAAGACATTGATTTATAAACGACTTATCTTATACAAACACATTTTACATGGTTATTCATTTAACCTGACATTTATTTATACATATCATCTGATCTTATCGTTTTTCAAATGATTTACAAGACAAAGCAAATTACAAGGTTCATGACTAAACATTTTCTCAAACATAAGTCATGGATCCTAATTTCACAAAACCTATGTATCTCACAGGCATTTTTATGCTGACGTACCTATTTTCACATGTGTTTTTCAGGAACTGTTGCATAAGATGATCAAGATACACATAGACAGACTTGGGCTTTAGTGACAATAAAAGATGCAGACTAGTTAATTATGTTGTATTTCCATGTTTGTTTAGACATTGTAACACTTATATTGAATAAAACGAAACTTTAATTTCCATGGTTGTGAAACATTAATTCTGTTACAACACTCCCCGACGTTTCCGCCACGTTTTGTATGTTCTACGTGGTCGGGGTGTGACAGAAAAGATGGTATCAGAGCCAATGGTTATAGGGAATTAGGTTATTAGTAATGCTTTGACCTAGTCTATAACTTTCTTAGGACCCTAACGCGAGTTTACTTGCGTTTAGTTATAAAACAATACCGTCACCTATCCTTAGGCGACTACCACAACAAGAGCATAATTTTCGAAACCCCTTTGAAAACTAATCATCTGTTCTAGGATGATTAATTACTAGGTTTTGAACCCTCTGTTATATGGTTTTGAACCCCTTTGAATTTTCAAAAATCTCGTCATTTTTTTTGTGTTTTAAATAATGTGAACACGTGCAAACTGGAAGGGTGAATGCCTGTATTCTGGGTTTTTTGTCTAGGCAAGCACTTCGTATACATCTCATCAGACGCGAGACCAGTTGTGCTTACCTGGGAATTCTTGGGATGAGTGTTCACTTATAGGCGAGCATGTCTTCGCGATACATTATTTTTGACCCATTTACTTTGATTAGTCACTGTGTGTCGTTTGTTTACCTTGTGGTAACAAACAAATGACCACTACCCTTGCTTTCTTCAGATTTGTTTCATCTCATTCTTTTCGTCTAATTCTCTCACTCGTTTCCTTTCATGTTTCCTCTTTTAGAATGCCTCCTCGACGCGAAAACCAGATAGCGACTGCCGAACTGGCAGAAATTATTGCGCAGCAAATGGCTGCTCAATTCCCAAACCTCTTTGCTCAATGGAATCAAGCCAACAACAACAACAATGGTCCATGCAATTTCAAGAGTTTTAACTCGGCGAAACCACTCAAGTTTAGTGGTTCTGAGGGAGCGACTGGGCTTCTTCAATGGTTCGAGAGCATTGAGAATACTTTCCGCCATGTGCAGTGTCCTGACAATCGCAAGGTCGAGTTTGCTTCGAGTGTGTTCCAGAAGAGAGCCCTTACATGGTGGAACGGGGTTATGAGAGACCGTGGTGCGGAAGTTGCTCTAGCACAGACATGGGCTGAACTTAGAGCCCTTATGATGAAGGAGTTTTGTCCTCGTCACGAAATCAGGGCTCTGGAAAGGGAATTTGATGATCTTAAGCAAGATAGCGGTGAGCATCGGGCCTACACGGACCGTTATGAGGAGTTAAGTCTGTTATGCCCAAACATGGTCACACCTTTGGATAAGGCAATCGAAAAGTACATTGATGGCCTTCCCGACTCAATACAAGACATTTTGACAGGTAGCAACCCTACTACTGTTAGGCAGGCCATTGAGCTATCTGCAACCTTGACTGAATCGCAGATCAGGAAACGTAAGCTTTTCCGAAAGGGTGACAAGAAACTGGCCGAGGAATCGAAACCAATCGAGGAATCAAAGACCATGGATGAACAGACTGGATCCTCTAAGAAGTCAAAGAAGCGAAAGGCTTCTCAGAACTTCGCCGTGGTCGCTCACAATGATCAAGCCGTCCCCAACCAACCAACTCAACCTCTTGCCAGGAAACCCTACAACGGAACTGCACCCTTGTGCAACCAATGTGGCCTACATCATCATGCTGGTGTGAAGTGCCGCATATGCCAAGTTTATGGACTTATAGGTCATACAGCGAGGGTTTGCCCAACAGCAGCAGCACCAAATCAGATTAACAACAATCCTGCTCAAGCTCGTTTTCCACCGGGATCTTGCTACAACTGTGGCGAGATGGGCCATTTTAGTAGGAATTGCCCAAGACTTGCTAATGCAAATCCAGCGCAGGGATGAGTATCTGATCGACAGAAGATAACGCTGTTTAGAAAATAATCACGTCTTATGTATTATTTTCTTTTGTTGTCACGATCCATGAAACGGTTGTTGTTATCATTGTTTATAAATAAATCTTTTATTTATATCGCAATGTATTTATGTGATTGTATGTATAAACAACATATCCTCTACAATACCGACAATCAAGGAACCGTATTCCTTGAAGAACAGACTACCCCCAAATTTCTTCCATTTTTTGATCTCTTGCGTTTTTCACGAAAATCCTAAGTACCCGTTTCTTCCAAGAGAAACAAAGTACGAGGTGCCAAGTTAATAGCAATCAATAACAATATGATAACAAATAAAAAAAATTATGTGGTTATGTGCTTATGTGTTCCCTTTTATGTGTCATGTAATTCAAATTATGTTATCCAAATCCTCGTAAAATCTTACATATCCTTGTGCAAGAGATTCCTAGTAGGATACCCAAAGGTACTACCTAAAATCCTTAATGGACTTCTACGTTGTAGATAAGTCCCTTGGATTATAAAGTACTGCTTCATAATTAGATCCCTTGAGTGGTCTAGTTAAACTGGATGATACAAGCTGAAAGGACTCCTTGGTGGCCTAATTAAGAAGATCCTCTGTTGATCTAATTAAAAGGACCCTATGGTAGTCTAGTCACCGTCATCACTAGTTCGACATCCTTCCCCACAACATTATAAAACAAACTGTGCGGACTGTGCAAGGAATTACGTAATTATGGATGCATACATAATTATGGAATTTAGTGCACGAAAATCACAGCAAGTTCTATCATGTATCTAGAGTTAACCCTATTCATTTCCAATTCTGATGAAGCATCCGTTGAGGAAAAATGAACTAGCTATTCATTTTTCACTTCTGAAGAATATCCGTTGAGGAAAAGAATATCCGTTGTTTATCTTTTCATTTCCATTCTGAAGAATAACCGTTGAAAAAAATGAATTATCCATTCATTTTTGTTCTGAAGAATATCCGTTGAGGAAATGAATACCCTTTGTTTATTTTTTCATTTCCATTCTGAAGAATAACCGTTGAGGAAAATGAATTATCCATTCATTTTCGTTCTGAAGAATATCCGTTGAGGAAATGAATATCCGTTGTGTAATCCTTCATTTCCAACTCTGAGGAAATAACCGTTGAAAATGACTCCGTTAGTTCATTTTCGTTTCTGAAGATTTACCCGTTGAGGAGATGAATATCCGTTGTGTAATCCTTCATTTCCAACTCTGAGGAAATAACCGTTGAAAATGACTCCGTTAGTTCATTTTCGTTTCTGAAGATTTATCCGTTGAGGAGATGAATATCCGTTGTGTAATCCTTCATTTCCAACTCTGAGGAAATAACCGTTGAAAATGACTCCGTTAGTTCATTTTCGTTTCTGAAGATTTATCCGTTGAGGAGATGAATATCCGTTGTGTAGTCCTTCATTTCCGTACCTGAGGAAACAACCGTTGAAAATGACTCCGTTATTTCATTTTCGTTTCTAAAGATTATCCGTTGAGGAAATGAATATCCGTTGATTTTTCTTTCATTTCAAATTCTGAAGAACAAACCGTTGAGGAAAATGACCTCGTTTGTTCATTTTCGTTCTGAAGAATATCCGTTGAGAGAAATGAATATCCGTGGATTATTCCTTCATTCCCATTTCTGACGAAGAATCCGTTGAGAAAGAATGAATCATCCATTCATTCTCACTTTTGAAGAATATCCGTTGAGGGAAATGTATATCCGTTTAGTTAATTCCTTTATTTTCCATTTCCGAAGAACCCGTTGAAGAAAATGACTCTGTTCGTTCATTCTCGCTTCTGAAAAATATCCGTTGAGGAAAATAATCAGATTATGCTTTACATATCTTTGATGACTATTTGACACAAAGTCATAGACAGACTCCTACGAATAAATTTCGGGACGAAATTTCCTAAAGTAGGGGAGACTGTAACACCTGTGTCTCCACGGCCATCAAACAAATACCAAGCCAATGAAATATTGTATTTCATACTTTGGACTTGTATAAATATGTGTATCTTTTGCACATATCAACTCTTGTTCGATTTCAAGCTCTAAATCGCTTTCTGGAAGGTTATACACGCACTGATGCGTAAATATAACCAGTTTAATCCAACGAACACTCCGGAATAGTGAAATAGTCTTAACATACCTTAAATAACCTTTACTTAACTTAGATATAAGTTTTGGAAGGTTTGGTGTGGTGAAATCAAAGTTATTCGTCTACAGGGACTAAAGTTGACAAACTACGAAAGTATGCCAATTTGAACTGTAACAGACCTTCCGGAACATGACCATAAGTTAAACATACCATAAATATCCTTTACATAGCTTAGAAATAGGCTTTGAGGGGTTCGGTGTGCTAAAATAAACTTTTGTGTCATTCAGGGACTAAAAGTGTCAAAAAGTGCACAAGTTTGCATTTTTGCGCATAACTTACGTTCTGAATACATATGGACATCCAAAAATTTATGTAAGCATGACTATATTATGCTTTAGTGTTTGGATTGCCAAAAATCCATTCGTCGCGTCATTTGGATCGTTTTTCGCGCTTATGCGCATTCCGTCGTAATTAAGCGAACATCGCGTTCGTACGGTTAAACGAACCGACATCCGAGATATTTTTGAGCACATTTTAAGTTCCCTATACTTTAACTTCATTTTAGAGCTTTGAAATGGGGTTAACGGGCCTTAAACGTGTCGAAAATGGCCTAAATACAGTTCAGGGACCAAAAGTGTAAATCTGCCAAACTATGGCCTAGCGGTGCGCTACACTTTTAGCGTAGCGGTGCGCTAGCCAAGTTCAGACCAGATTCAGAGTTTCTAACAGCCTGTTTGCAGCTGTTTTAACCACAACCACAAGTTCACCACTTGCATACTCAGCTGATAAGGATCATTGTTAGGCACCATAACCTTCCGACACTTGTACGGATACGATTAAGGCACAATATTCGACAAACGATCCTAACGGTTCGGGTATTCCTATAAATACCCATCCACCCCATTGCTAAACTTACAAGAACTTTGATTTGAGAAACTCTAAGTTGAAACTATTGTTTCATACCTGAGATTTTTGAATCGAGGTTAGCATTCGGGGACCCTTCGTAAGTATTCTTTCGTTCTTTTCCTTATTTTATTGCTTTTCGAGTCAGAAAGTCAAACTTTGTTTGACTTTCAGCGTTGACCAGTAATGGTCAATGCGAAGTTCGTTTGAACTTCGCAACGTGAGTGTAATCACGTTGGTTATAGTCCCTTGGGACTATGCCTACTGATTACCACGTTGTCTAGGGTCGTAGGGTAAGCGATCTGATAAATCGCTTATACCTCGAACCCGACCCATTTGGTCGATCATTAGGATCCGACCAAATACATTAGGTGACCATAGTAGGTAGGGAATAACCTTCCGAGGTTATACCCTATGGTCGCTTCGTTTAAGTAGTTGTATGATAGGTAGTTTATATGCCTTAGGTAAATTACCAGAATACCCTTTTCATGTATAATTGGTAATTAAGCATATGTAACCTAAAATTTTGTCACATAACTGATTATGTAACATGTTTAGGCATATAACACTTGTCATAGGGCTAGTTAGGCGGTTCGAACGCGTTTTACGCGAACGACGCGTTAAAGTAGCATAAGCTACCTTAATGGGTCGCGATGGGTCGTAGACACTAAGGTTAAGTTTCATTTAGTATGTAGGCTTTGTTAAACCATATCACATGAGTTTCTACACTCATTTGGTTTACAACCCTAATGCTACCCAGTCTTCCGATTTAGGTCCGGTTTATTAACATAGTTACCTATATTAGGTGCCGTTTGATATCCGCGATCTCTAGCATTGTTTGGTTGTTACTCAAGGACTACTAAGAAATCTCAAGTGAGTACATAGACCCCTCTTTTACTGTTTTCCAAACTGTTTTGGGGTGGAACACATGTGCCTACTTGTTACTTTCATGCTTTCCTGTTTTCACATCATATACATGCTATGTTCGTTAGTACATTATAGTACATGATTTCATTACATCTTATGCTAGGTGTGCCCATTGTGTGCATTACTTAGTACATCGTTTTACATTACATTTCATGCTAGGTGTGCCCATTGTGTGCATTACTTAGTACATCGTTTTACATTTCATCTCATGCTAGGTGTGCCCATTGTGTGCATTACTTAGTACATTGTTTTACATTGCCTTTCTGTTGCATATGCTTATCCAGCGTATGAACACATTATACTACATTTTGAACCGTTGTAATCATTTGACTATGTGATCCGTTGATATCTGTGAACCGTTTGTATTTGTAACCGTTGAACCACGTGAACCGTTTGTAACCGTTGAACCACGTGAACCGTTTGTAACCGTTGAACCATGTGAACCGTTTGTAACTATTGAACCGTTTGTATCCATTACATGATTTACATTAGACATGAACATTACTTTGGTGGTTTGGTTTGATTAAGTGATTAAGTAACGACGCGTGTGTAATATGATACAAACATGGTGGATACGCCGCTGGTACTTCCTATATATAAGTGTTTGTATGGTATTACATATCGTAGCGTTATTTGAATCATTTCAGTTTGAGACATAGAACATTTTTATACAAATAACATACTTTTCACAAGACATTGATTTATAAACGACTTATCTTATACAAACACATTTTACATGGTTATTCATTTAACCTGACATTTATTTATACATATCATCTGATCTTATCGTTTTTCAAATGATTTACAAGACAAAGCAAATTACAAGGTTCATGACTAAACATTTTCTCAAACATAAGTCATGGATCCTAATTTCACAAAACCTATGTATCTCACAGGCATTTTTATGCTGACATACCTATTTTCACATGTGTTTTTCAGGAACTGTTGCATAAGATGATCAAGATACACATAGACAGACTTGGGCTTTAGTGACAATAAAAGATGCAGACTAGTTAATTATGTTGTATTTCCATGTTTGTTTAGACATTGTAACACTTATATTGAATAAAACGAAACTTTAATTTCCATGGTTGTGAAACATTAATTCTGTTACAACACTCCCCGACGTTTCCGCCACGTTTTGTATGTTCTACGTGGTCGGGGTGTGACAGGCGTATCCATCATTATGCGCGGGAACCATTAGATGAGCAACCATTTGATCCAGATCGATGGAGTTAAGGACAAAATTTGCAACCTACGCAATACAACAAATAAGAAGATGTACAAACACATCAAAACATAACAAGGAGGTGACATACTTACATTTATAATCCCGGTATGCTTCATCCTGAGCATATCATCCTTAATCGGTTCAACCAGATTCTCTGCCGTCACTCGAGCAGTTTCAGAATCTTCCAACTTTTCTTCAGTCTCAGCTAGACGGCGAGAAGTCTCGGCTTTCTCAACCCTCTCAAGCTGCAAATCTTTATTGGTAGACTCGAGCTCTGCCTTAACTTGTTCCTGATCAGATAAACAAAGAAGTAAGTTCTTCTATTTCCTTATCTCTAAGGGCAAGGGTAGCGTAGGTTTGTACCTCTCGTTGTTCACTTCTTTCTCGATGAGAACGAGCCTCATCACGGGCCGCCTCGGCCTCTACCTTTTCTGTCTTCGGTTTCTCAACCTCCGCCTTGAGATTATTAATGTTTTTTCGAAGACCCATCTTCTCATTATTATCCTTCTCGCAAATTTCTCTCCAACATTTACGCTATTCGGAAAGAAGAGCAGCTTCAGACTCGGCTTTTCGTTTCTAACCTGCAGCAGACCACTCCTCAGTTTTCTGCTCACTCTCAAATTTGGATCGATCAGCTTCCAATTTGGCTCTAAGCAGGGTAACCTTCGCCTTCTCTTCATTAACTTCCTTCTTAGACGCTTCAACAACAGCCCACTCCTTGTGCATGCTGCGCCATTCGCGCACAATGCGATGGGTGGTGGAAGTAGAGCTAGCAGTCTCTTCAAGATAATCATGATAAGTTTGATCATGAGAGCGCTCCTCTTGAAACTTCACCTCTGCAGGTGGAAAAAAACCTTGTAACCAATCACAGCAAACCTGCCAGTCAGAAAAAGTATCACCCTGTTTGAGCTTCCATACAGGCGCATGGATCTCAGAAGCTCTCCTCTCTGAATAAGACTTGTAATAATAATCCCTCGGAGTTTCTTCCGGGCAGATGGGAGAATCTTCTTCTTCATGATAAATAAAGCCCTGATCACCAACGGGGCTTTCCTCAACATCATCTTGGGAAGGAGCAGAAGTAGTGGTGGGAACAGAAATGGTTATCACTAGGTCCTCAATAGACTTCCCTTTCTCAGGTTTGTGCGCTTCAGCTACAAGAGACTTAGGCTTGGTAACACCAACATCCACAGCATCCGTCTCCACAACCTTCTCCGCCTCCAGCTATTCCTTAATAGACGCGCGAGGTGGCGAAGGCGGGAGATTATCATTAAAAACAGATGACTCCGTGCAAATAGAAGGAATTGGTTTTTCTGTAAAAATAAAGGTCATATTAACAGAAAATATGAGGGAATAAAAGTCAAAGAAGACACTAACCTGGAGAGAACTTTGCAGCGATGGCATCCAGATTGCCCTTCTTACCAATTTTCCTTCTTGGCACCTTCTTGACAGGCTGTGCCGCAGCTTCAACCTCCGTTTGCTTCCTTTTCACTGCCTTCGTACTCAGCAAAGGCTCTGGGCTTGATTCCAAATCAATAGGATCATCCGGGTTGGAAGCAGGGATATCCGCAGTATCTTGGGGTTCCGGCTTAGGTTTCTTAACAACTACAGGTGCAAGACCCTCTAATGTATCAGATACCACTAGGTAAACGCACCGGGGTTTAAGGAAGAGGCGTGTACCTTTCTTCTCTCCCCTGACAATATTTGCCTTCGAAGCTTGTGCCTTCGGCGCATCAACTTTCTTCGGCGCAGCAGTAGCAGCCGGTATACGCTTCTTCTTCTCAGGGCCTATGCCCAAGTTAATCAACTCGCCTATTTAAAAAAGAAATATTGCAATATTACCCAACGTGAAATGACAGCAAAACGTAATATTGCAATATTGATCAATAAGATCAAAATAAGCTTACCAACACCAGCAGATGGTTGCGCCGTCAGGTCATCATCTTTTGGGAGCGCAAAGTTCTTGATAATTTGATAATACCAGGGCTCCTCATCAGCACCCTTCTTTACAGTTGACATCTTCCCATGATCTCTCTTATACGCCACAATGTACAAAGCAACAACTGAAAAAGGAAAATAGATAACAATTCTCTTGCAGAGATAAAAAAAATCTCAGGACTTACTCTTATCATCCTCCATGTACACTGGTTTATCTTGGCGATCCATCTTCCAGTGTAAACTCATCCCTGCAGCATCAAGAGCTCGCTCTGGTAGCTTGTTGGTGCATACGTCTGTCGACTTCGTCTTGTATCGAGTCTTGTATGTGTATAGATAGATCAGGGCACGTTATACGAGGAAACTGTCAAAAATAGATTAGAAGGTAATTTCGCACGAAATTAACTAGTGATTTCACACGAAATCAACTGGTAATTTCGCACGAAATAGGCATTTCGTGTGAACTTGTTCATGCAAGATATGCCAGCCTATAAATAGGTGCCTTGTGATTTCGTTTGAAGTAGTCTTGAACTTTCTGATTCCAGAGCCGAAGTGCTGCTGAAGTGTCTACTCGTTATAAAACGTTGTTATATCAATCAAAAGACAGTTAAAGTGAATATCTAGCTGAATCCAACTCGATACGTCTGTTTCCGCCTTTCGTATTGAGTAGAACACCTCTGAACGACTCGTTTCGGTCGTGAAAACGATCCTACATGTGGTATCAGAGCACAGGAGGAGGAGTTCTACCGATTTCAGCTTGATTTCATCAGATTTTCTAACTTCTACACCTTCTTTTCAAAATTGAACAAGTTTTAACGGTTAAAATGGTTTGAATTTCACACATTACATACGAAACAGTGTTTTAACAAAGCCTTGAAAGAATTGGACCTAAAATCGAGCTAAAACCTGATCAATTTGACAAAAGTTTAGCCGACATGATGACATCAGCAATATTTCGCATGGAATAGCCTCTTGATTTCGCACGAAATTACATTTTGTGATTAATTTCGTTTGAAATTGCTGTTAATTTCGCACGAAATCAGATTTCGTTTGAGATATTTCATACGAAATCACTATTTCGTTCCAAAGAGGCTGTTTTCGTTTGAATCCAAGTTAATTTCGCACGAAATCACT
Source organism: Helianthus tuberosus (assembly GCA_030545235.1). Classification (NCBI taxonomy): domain Eukaryota; kingdom Viridiplantae; phylum Streptophyta; class Magnoliopsida; order Asterales; family Asteraceae; genus Helianthus; species Helianthus tuberosus. The sequence continues at coordinate 3,609 of JARYGA010016679.1, read as the reverse complement.
ATTTCGTTTGAAACATCTGATTTCGTGTGAGTAGGTATTTCGTTTGAAATTGTTGTGCAGGTCATTTCGCTTCAACAGGGTATTTCGTTTGAACGGGATTTCGTTTGAAAGTGTCTGATTTTGAAAAACTTGTTACCGAATCATGGAAGAGGAATTTTATAACGCGTTTGCTACTGCCCCGACTACTCCTACTGCCATTGCTCAGAGCATGAACATGGAAAATGAAACAGGAACTTTGGAAAACCCCCGAAACTAATGGGCATTGAGGAGTATTATGGTTGGAAAGATCGGTTTGAAAACTGGGTTCAAGCAAATCATTTGAGATCTTGGGAGTGTATTGAGAAAAAGTATGTCAAACCTCGTACGGATTTGGGCGTAATCAAAACAATTTCTGAACTGACGGATAAAGAACGAGATATGTACAAAGCAGAAAAAATGATGATCAGTCTACTCCAGCAAGCTGTGAAAGAAGACATCTTCGTATTGCTGAAACATGACAATACTTCACGTTCGATTTGGGAAGCACTTCGAAATAAGTTTGAGGGAAGTGAGAAGATGATTAGGAGTAAGAAAGCATTGCTAAAGAAAGAATTTGATTTATTTTCGAGTTTTCCAGGAGAATCATCAAAGAAGCTGATTGAAATATATTGTCATTTAGTGAGATCTATGTCTTTGTTAGAAATTGTCAAAGATCAAGAAGAATGGGTTGATAAGTTAGCTGATGCTTTACCTCAGAAAGAGTGCGGTACATATTTGATGATCTTGAAGAATACTGGAGAATATGACAAACTAACAATTTCCCAGTTCATTGAAAAGATTGAAGGTCAAGACTTGGAACAACAAAAAATAGCTAGAATGAACAGTCCGAGTGGTCAACAAGACATCAAGATGTATTACAAAGGAAGTGTTCAAGAAGTTGAAGCAAGTCCGAAAGTCCAAACTGCTTTCAGTGCATAAAACTCATCTGGTTCAGCAAATCAAAGTTCAAACAGTAGCAGTGGATTTTCTTCATATCCAAGTGTTAATCCGAAGAGTTCAACCTCAAGTCATCAGTTCCAAAGCTCAAACAGTAGTAATAGTCATGTTTTAAATTGCAACATCGCGTTGCATCTTCAGAATGGCCAAAATTTCTCTGAAGAAGTCGTTAAAGGTCACATGTCATTACTTGATACAGTATTAGAATCATATGAAGGGTTGGTTACTGGAAGGATAGGAAATCCTATGTTGACGAAAGAGGATTACGATCAGATAGATGCAGAAGAAATGGAGCTCATGGACATTAAATGGTGTCGAGCGAGTGTTTTGAGGAGAGCTGAAAAATTTAAGATGATTACAGGAAGAGATGATTTCAGAGATGCTAATGTTTCTACTTTGGGTTTTGATAAATCTAAAGTTACTTTTTTTCGATGCAGGGAGAAAGCACATTTCAAGAGGGAATGTACAAATCGAGAAGCTAGTGGAGCAAAGAATCCTTTCGGTGGTAATGATTATTATCGAAAAGCCATATATCAACAAGTTGCTCATCAATCATATCAACAAAATGAACCACAAACTGCTCATGCTAAAATGATTGAAGAAACAAATAAGAAAGCTTATTTTGGCATAACTGATCAAGATGATGAAAAAGTAGCAGAAGGTTTTAGTTGGGACAAATACATACCACCTGATTCAAAAGTAGTAGCTCTCACTGCACAAATAGTTCATGAAAGTCCCGAAAATCGGGATCAAACAACGATATCAAATGATCAACAAGGATGGGTGGAATCCAAACTTGATGATCTTCAAGAAATCAAGAACAAGATGAAGATTGTTGAAAAAGATTGTTGAATTGAATGCTTAAACTTGCATACAAAATCTTGTTTGTCTAATATAAGTTTCTAAAACAAATCAACCAACCTAACACCTAATTTCCAACTTCTATTTATAGCAAGGGGTTTCCCCCAAAACCCTAGGCCCATTAACCTAAATAAGCCCACTCTAATATCCACTAATCCATAAGCCCTCTTAATCATTTAACTACTAATCCATAAACCTTCAAGGGCCTAACAATCTCCCCATAGGTTAACTGGATTAGTTGTTGCGTCGAACTCGAGGACCTGCTCAGAACTGGATTAGGATCAACAAACAAGCAATTCCCGATGATGTCTGCAACAACACTCATCCAGGGCTTCGCACATTCTTCATTTTGTCGTTGTGGCGAATTTTGATGATGATTCAGAACCAAGATATCTTCCTCATAAAAACTCATTTGATCCAACGTATCTGGTATGCGAAACGACTGGTTTTCAGAGACAACCGCAGCTTCAGCCATCTTCGTATCATGCTTCCAGAAGTTGGAAATCATGAAAATTTCCTTCGCAAGCTTTCGAAAGATGGGAATTTCCTCTTATTTGGCGGTCGGAGGCCAGATGTCAGATTTTAACTATCTTCTTGGTGAGAAAGGATCACGAACATCAGGTTTTTCTTCTGATCTTTGATTCAGTAGTCTTCATGTTTTCCTCTTTATTGAAGTGGCTAGACCCTAACTTCATCACAAATCTATCTGGCCTCTTTGTAGGATCTTTGAGCTGGAAGTTTTCATCTGGAGGATTCAAATCCTGATTCTTCATCATAATCATTTGCTTGTCACACTGTCTCCTTTCATGCTTCTTGCTACTCTTCTTCTTTTGGATTAGCAGCTAGATAGGCATTCAAGGTGGCTCCACGTTCTGTGTCTGCAGCTACATTTGCTGCTGCTCTCTCTTCAGAAATTTACTCGTACAGTTGATCTATTATTCGACCTCTGCTCAGAGACTTGTGACTGAAGACAGGAAAGCACAGTCCTGTTGTAGTGATGAAAACTGAGCTTCAATCATTTCAGCATCATGTTTGAATACAACCACTCGTCGTCGCAAACTAGCTACTTTTGCATCTCCATCATTATTACTATCACTTCACCCAATGACGAGCCCTTCCTTGGTTGCATAACAACATGCCGCTTCATCATATTTTGTGAACTTCAAAGACAAACTTTGACATCAATGTCAGGTTCCTGTATTCAGTTTTCCATGTGTTGCAGCAGCAGGTTCTGGATCCAAAGACATAGTAGGCTCTGGATCAGGAATAGGGCAAATAGGATCAGTATCAGGATAAGTGTTGGTTTGTTGGCTCATTATTGGAGTGGCTTTAATCTTAGTTTGAACTTGGTCACCAGTGGTAGGAACGAATGGAGGGTTTCCATCACTACCCTGCAAACTTTATGGTAGAGCTGCTAAGATCTCAGATGTAGTCTGAACTGGTACTCTAACGGCTTCCTCAACCTTTTTAGATGCAATCACTTCCACTTCGCTGTCGGAGTCAGGTTCTTCTTCACTAGAGTCTGATTCTGAATCTGAATCAAGTGTCTCAGCTTTCTTGTCAACACGTGTATGTTGCATGTCACGTTCTTTTGGCAACTTTGGCATTCAGAGGGCTTTGGTTTGAAAAGTATAGAAACCTGCAAACTTTGAAATTCGAACAAGTGGTCCAAAGATAATGAGAGAATCCGTTGTCACACCCCGACCACGTGGAACATACAAAACGTGGCGGAAACGTCGGGGAGTGTTGTAACAGAATTAATGTTTCACAACC
>JARYGA010016678.1:0-34076 GCA_030545235.1 Helianthus tuberosus | reverse complement strand
GAGTTCGAATTCGTTTACGCATAACCAGCACGTACACATAGTGAAATGAAGCACGTTAGTTATCGACATAGATCCATCGATACCAATGACTGCGGGTTGACTGCCCGAGGCAGTATGATTACCACCGTAATCCATGCAAGTAAAAGATCCTTAACAACCCCCGTGTGAACGGGTGCTGAGTCCAAACTATAGTACTATCGTTGCTAAGGCAGGTAGACAGCATTCCATGTGTAAACATAACAAACAAGCATTCATAAGCCACGTATAACATGCGTAATTGGTTTAGCGTTAAAATAGCTTGAGTAGTGTGATTATTGTAGTTGAATATTCGTAACGTATGTAACACCCAAAAGTGCTAAAGCAAAAAGGGTTCGAGTATACTCACAGCGATTATGGATTGAAGGGAGCGCTTTTCAGCGAGTACGGATAGCCTGAATAGATTCGATAATCATAAGGATAAGTGGCACGCAAAACAGTACAAGTGAGAGTGGTTAGGATGGCTGATCGTGCGGATCAACTATCCGTGAGAGGAAGTTATCCGTACGGGCGAACTATCCGTGCGGATGGTGATCCGTGCGGATGGTGACCCATCCGGATAAGCTATCCGTGCGAGTGAGCTGTCCGTGCGGATGGTAATCCCTGCGGACTAGTCGCCCGTGCGGATTGCTTATCCGTACGGACAAGTTGTTCGTGCGGATAAACGTTCAAGTGGATTGTTTCTTCCTAAGTTAAGGATGTGTTTGTGTATGATGGCTTGTGCTTTGGAGTTTTCGTTGTAGCATTTAGAAAACATTTAAGTGTCTCTACCTTTCAAGCCGCTCGCGCGGACAACAATCCGTACGGATGGCAGTCCGTGCGGACAACGTCTTTAAGGCTGAGTTACTAAGTGGATTAGGTAATCCGCACGGATGGTAATCCATGCGGATAGTGACAATCCGTCCGGATAGCTTACTCGTGCGGACAGTGACAATCCGTCCGGATAGTCTGTCCGTATGGGCAACCTGTCCGTGCGGATGAACATGTTGGAATTTGTTTTAAGGCCCTAGTATCTCATGATCCGAAGAGTAATCCATTCAGAGGTCGTCCGTCCGGATTGCTCATTCGTCGATACTCAAACCTCATTTGGAAAGTGGGTCCCAAGGGTAGCTCGTCCGGGTGACAACCCGTCCGGGTAGCCTGTCCGTGCGGACAGCCTTTCGTTCTGGTTGTCTACTCTTGGTTTCTGTTATCGTTTATCGAGACGTTCTGATTGCGTGGTAACCACTTGGAATCGTATTATTACTCGCATGACTAAGCCGGCCAGGAACCATCCTGACTCGACTTGTCGGCGACTCAGAACGGTCGTTCCGGTTCACCTCGTAATCAGGTGTCTCGCGGGTAGGATTCCAGATCTAGGACTAGTGCATCACTATCATCGAGTAGAGACTAGAACCGATCAGATTCGTACCGATCCTAAGGGTAAAAGAAGGAGAGAACTTAGGTTTATTTCTTTCAACTCTTTTATCCTTAGAAAAGCTTAGATTTAGGTGAAGTTGTTGTGAAATCTTGTGGAAACCGTTCAGATCTGAGTTACTTTTGGTGGAATGAAGTCAAGCTTGAAGTTCATAAGAACTTAATGATGACGTCACCCGTGAATACCTCAAATCTTGATGATTTCACGGTTAAAAGTTGAGATTTGAAAGATGGAAAGGTGTGGAATTGTGTAGTGATCAAGAATGTACAAGAATTAGTGCAAGATCTTACCTGGATTAAGAGAAATCTGAGAAAAAGTGAAGAATGCGTGCGGTTCGGACGTCACTTGCCAAAAGTGGAAAAGTTGGAGAGTGACCCGTGTATTTATAGGATGCTAAAAGGGGAAAGGGTGAGCCGTGCGGATGGCACGTAACCCGGATAGGCTATCCGTCCGGATTGGTCATCCGTGCGGATTGGTAATCCGTGCGGATTGGCAATCCGTGCGGATTGACCATCCGTTCGGATGCAGCCTGATTTGGTGCGTTCGGTGCGACGACGCTTCGGCTTCGGTTTTCGAGCGATTCGATAGGGTTTCCTAGTCAAATTACTTTCAGTCCCAACCACTTCGTATATGGTTCGACTCGGAATTCGGGTTCGGGTTCGTTTACATTCGAGTTAGACTTCGAGTTCGATTGAGTTCGCTTGATTATCACAACATGAATTAAAATAAACATGCACAGGTAACACGTAAGGCACACACACGTATAGTGACGAGTAAAATACGTAGCTCGAGTTACGATTTGATGTCGATTTGATTAGCATTGCTTGATCATTAGTTGTTTAACTTTATCGCATTGTTACTTCCTATCATTCACAGTCGTAGGTCGATTGAAATACGATTAATATGATTCGATTATTGAAATGAACGACACTTACTCCACATAATATAAATAAGATAAAAACATTTCTACGAGTCAAGTCGCGCGAAATCGATCGTTGACTTTGACCTTGACTTTGACTTTCACTCGTGAAAACACGGGGTGTTACAGTTGTGATGATTGATTAAGATTTGAAGTTTTCCATAAAGATACACCTTTTTATAATTTATGTTTTGTAATCAATTCCTATAATAGATTTATTGTATAAATAGTTATTCAAGGGTTTAACATCTGCTTCGGCTTTAGAATGCTTGCAATTATTTGAGAAGTGATAATGAAGAAAGAAGTATTGAGTGTGATAAAATATTTGGGTACAAACAATTTGATAAACATATAGCTTAAGCCAAATTCTAAGCCAATTTAAATTTTTGACCATGGGCTTGACTTGAATTGGAGTTGATTTATTTTTGAAAAAGGCCAACCTAGTCTTTTAGATTGAAGACCTGTTGATCGTTAATACCAAAATAAAAAACTTCAATTAATTAATAAAATAAAATCAATAATTACGCTAAGACATCAAAATAAGATTTTTTTTGAAAATATACTAAAAGAAAAAAAAAATTTAAAAAAAACCTGGTGGAGTTCTAATTGAAAAAGAAAATTAAATTTTTTTACCGTTTCGATTTCATGGTAATCGTCCCGTTATAGAATGAGCGGTTAAAAACTCAGAGAATTAAACTTTTTGATTTTGCATTTAACCGGTTAAAACTTAAAACTACTAAAACACGGGGATTTGGTAAGTAATTTACTCTTTATTTATTATAGGAATAAGATGTTAGGTTATCTAACAAAAACTAAAACTATTGTTTTTCATTTTTGATTTTCTGAACGGTCGAAAGCTTTCGGTTTATAATTACTGGTCTAGGAGTATTGATAACATGATATAATGTTATGTGTAGAGATATCATATGATATTGTGTCTATCCAATTGTATCATAGCATTTAATATTATATCTTATTATATCGAAAGGAAAAAAAACATAAATGCCGGTGGGATTTCCCACCAACACTCCTCCACTTTCACAATTCAAACTTTTAATTTGTCTCTTGTCATCTTTTATAATTTGCTTCCTTAACCCTTCAACTTTTACAATTAGCATTTTCACTAAGTTGGTTATATTTGTGTGGCGTTTAAGGAACTGTGTTTGCATTTATTCATCTGGCCAGTTTCGGTTTCTCAATGTTTTTTACATTGGCGTTTGGCCTAAACCCTCGTACACTACAAAGTTTTAACCTTGGTGTTTTTCCTATAACATTATAAACACTTTACAACATTACTAATCATTGAAAAATCTCACGTTTGGTCCCTCCAACCTTTAGCGTATCTAAGGTTTTATACCTTTTCACTAACTTGGTTATATCTACATGGCATTTTAGGAGTTACGAATTAATGAAAATTTTCATTCCTTCTTTTGAGTGCATTGTGTTTTACACAAATTTCCTTTAACACGGCCATGGCTATAGGGCTAGGGTTTTCAAAAGTATTGTTTTTTTGGGTAGGTTTTCTTTTGAGTGCATTGTATTTTACATATATTTCGAGTCATCCTTTCGAAGTTTGACATGTAGCCGTGTCGCAACGCACACGGGTATTGTTGCTAGCACTATCTTAAGGATGGGCCACCTCAACGCATTAATAAAGTACACCCCTTTATGCAAGGCATTACATTATCCTCTAGTCCTTTTGTATGGTGAGCACGGTTAGTCGCTTCTTGACTGAAATTTATCAATGAATGTGTGCTATCGCTACATGATTCATGCCGGGCAAACATTTATTTAGTTCGACTAAAATGTGGGTGTCTTTTCCAATAATATTTGGTAGACGTAAATGTATGTATAAAGCAAAGTGGTCTTGATTACTTAAGGGTTCATAAAATATGTTCAAAACTGAATATTTTCAAGGTATACATGACACAGTGCTCAGAATCCAAGCACTAGGAAAACAAATCATCTTACCTTCCTATTTCACTAGTGGGCCTCACTACATGTATAAGCATTATTATAACATTCCAAAAACAAATTTAGTAATTAAACCAAATTAACTAGGGATGGCGGGTAAAATACCAATAGTGGTAAAGGTTAACTCGATAAATACTAGGATTTAAATAAATGAATCTAATGTTAGATAAAAGGTGAATGAATACTTTTTAGAAGATAAAGTTTACAAAAGGCTTGGGCAACCGAGACTTAAATTAAACCGGGTTGGTCATATTCCGTGATGCCCCATAACCCGATTTTATTAAGTAGTAGATTTGTTATGTAAGTCATGAAATAAAAATATCTACGTGATCTAACTTAGGTAATAGAGGAGTTAAATACTATGAGATGAATGGGTTAAAGCTAAACAGAAGTGACTAGCTAAACCTTACGGGCTAAAAGTGAACATGCTAGAATTTTAGATAAAAAAACGAAAGTAGTTGAAGGTAGAGTGAGTGTTTGTGGCATGGATTAGATAGGAAAGAAACAAATTTTCTCTTTCACAATAACTCAAGAATTCAGCCAAATCATAAGGTTCCTTGCATGTTCACAAATTGCTCATCATCTAGTAACTACAAACCTAAGGTATGTGGTGAAATTGCATATGATGAGTTTTTATGTTAAGTGGGTTTTGATGGTTTGATGAAATTGATGATGTATTGATGTTTATAATCATCATAATTGCTTGTGTGTGTAAAATACTTAAACAATTTAGAGATTTGATTAAGTGTTTCTACATGTTATGTAGTGGGTTTTAACATAGGTATGAAACTCAAACTCTTGTATGATTAAATTGATAAATTTCCTTGATAAGTGAAGAATTTGGGTTAGCTAGATGTTAAGGAATGTATGAACTTGTTGAGTTGAAAGATACATAGTAATTTTGGTTGGAAAATTGAGCTAATCTGATGGCCTAATAATGATACCCACCAAGCGTTCGATAAAATACCTAAACTAGTTTTATCGAATTACAAGTGTATCTATGTGTAACGCCCCAAAAATCTAATATTTAATAAATATGGCATATACTAGATTTATGTATGAAATAACGTAACTAGATTTAACGAACTAGGATTAGCTAACCTTGTTTGTATATCTATTAGTCTCAAGAAGGAAAGAAATAAATTAACAATAGTACAAGGGTTGATCTTGCATATTTTAAGGGAAGTTTAGGTTAAGTGGTGGAACACCACAAGTCTTATGTTGGTGTCGATGCAAGCCAAAAAGCCAAGAGGGTTTCTCATGGTGATGAAATGTTGAAGAATTGAAGTAGAATCCAACCTTAACTCTCTTACATGAATCAAGATTCTTCACCATCTAGCTCAAATAAACATGTGGTAAGTTGTAGAATGGCGACTTTGTATGAAGTGGGTTCATGATAAATCCTTGATTAGGTATGAAATTAAGCATGATTATGTATTAAAATCATCAAATAGAACTTGTTTTGTGTATGATTTTAAGTAACTTGATGTTTGTAAGTGTATCCCTTTTAGGGATGATGAAGATGGCGACATGGGTATGTTATCCATGTCCAATCCTTGTGTAAATGTAATGAATTAGATAGTGTATGATGCATAATTGTTGCTTAGATTGAAGGATGGTATGAAATTTATGTGATTCTTAGTGATGATGATGAATCAATGTAAGAAATAGGAATAAAAGCATGAATTAGTTGTACATTGTGCATTAAACGATGTACGCACACTGATGAAATGCCTAGTATAGGTTATTATGTGAAATTACATGCTAATTGTAGGTCCACTTGGAGGATCAAGAAACCTACTTCCTTGTTTATATAACACACTTACAAGTGCGGAATCCACGTAAGAATGCATCCAATGCATAGTATAACAAACACAAGTAACCAAAGATTCACTATCTTGATTAATCTAAAGAGAACAAGTACAAACCCATACATACAATGTTTGAACAGACTCTCTGTGCTCTCTTGGTTATTCTGTGAATAAATGATGTCTATATATAGGCCCAGACCCAGTAACATTACGAAGAATGTTACTGGGCTCACGAAACATCTAAGCCCACGAAGAATGTGGTTCTTCGTCATCCAAACCAACGAAAAACTAAGTGACGAAGAAGAGTTCTCATCACTATCACACAAGGACGGAAGATGTTGTTCGTGAAGATGTTATCCCACAAAGAATGGGTTCTTCATGGGTAGGCTACAAACATAGACAAACATTCAGAAATAGACAGACACCAAGAAACAAACAAACACATACAACAGACTGCACAAACAACAACTGTTTTACATCATTACAACATAAATGTTGTACCAAGTCAAGATAGGAGGATAACTTGTGCCTTTGTACTCTGACTTCAGACCATTCCTCGACCCTTTTTGTCTCGAGATTCTAAACTCTTAAATTTGGGGTGGTATACCCAAGAAAGTATCCCTTAATTGCTTTTGCCCCAAACTTTCTATCCGGATCGATCATAGTGCATGGAGCTCCAAACGGTTCAAGAAATTGTAAATCTGGTTTCCGTTTGTGCGGTAGCTCAAAGCATGTCTTGTTGTGTCTTTTTATTGTAAGGACTCGGTTCATCGTGTAACATGCAGAGGCCACAACTTCACTCTAGAATGGAATGGGCAACTATAACTCTACCAACGTAGTCCTTGCAGTTTCGATCAATGTTCGGTTCTTACGCTCAATGATGCCATTTTTTTGAGGAGTGTATCTAACACTGAAATCATGAAGAATGCCTCTTGATCTACAGAACTCCTCCATAGCGTGATTCTTAAACTCAGTTCCATTGTCGCTGCGTATGCGTGTCACTTTCAAAGTATACAAATTCTTAATCGTAGTGATCAAGTTTTGATAATTTTGAAAGTCCCACTCTTGTGTGCCATAAACGCCATCGAAGAAAAAAATGAATAATCATCTGTCACCACGATGCAGTACGAGTCATTACTTATGCTTTTATGCTTGACAGGACCAAATAAATCCATGTGCAAGCTGTTATGGGTCATTTTCTGAATATACATATCCTGACTAATATCCTGCTTTTAATTGTTTGTTTGTGACCAGGATACTGGACGGGGATATTGCCAACATCTTGGGCGATATCCTAAGTTTGAGTGAATTAAACACGTGCAGGTTAATGGTTGTAAGTTACTAACGGTCATCAGGACTTCTTCTCCTCAAGACTCGGGCGTATTTGTTATGAGGAAGCCGTTGAACCCGAAAGACTTTGTCCTAAACGTTCAAGTGGGAATATTCGCTGGATCCCGGAAGTTTAGGATAGTTTGTTACATTATCTTTACTATATATAGATGGGGGCGGATCAGTTTAAGGCACATAATTTTCACTGACACTTTCGAACACTTTCACTCTCTAGCTCATTGCAAACACCACACTTGTATCCAAATTTCATTGTAACACATAGTCGATCCGCACCACATCCTGCACTGTATCCTGACGTTTGAAGTAATAAGAAGAACAAGGCAGCTGTGATTGTCAGCTCCCGAGGTTTTATGCCGGCGATCTAGATTGATCAAGGGCTTTCCTCGTACATCTCGTGTCGTTTACTTTACTTTTGCTCATAGTTTGATCATAGATACAGCTCTATATCCTGAGCCGTATCCTGAATACTGATTTTCTAAATAACTTAACAAGCATATTTTCAATACACTTTCTAGCACACTACCTCACTTAACTAATTTGATCACTAAATTTCTTAGGTAATTTTTGACCAAAACAATTTGGCGCCCACCGTGGGGCAAGTGGTGCTCTCTTTACTAAAAATTTTTGTGAAATCGCTAATCGGCTTTCTATTTTCAAAACTTTTTGCAACATTGTCCATAATGGCCTCAAGATCAAACATGAGTTCCTCTACTGTGTCTGCTATGACTTCTGCTACTACTGGTTCGGTGCTTCCACTACCTCCTCCAAGGATGCCAGCCTCTTCACGACCTCAGGATATTATCCCTACTCGCAGTGTTCAGGAATCTGCTCCCGTTCTAGCTTCGAATGATGAAATTCTTACTTTATTTGGAAGTGTGCAGGAACAAATGAGGCAGCAACAGGAAACAAACCAAATGCTTTTAAGGGAAATACAACTCCTGAAGTCTGGCTCGAGCAGATCTGCTGAGGATAATGTCACTCCGTTACATCCCAGAATGTTGAACTTTAGTTCAGCTGTGTATACTGAGGATAACAGGGGGAATATTTTGCCCAGCCTTCCTCAGAATCATACTCCTGAAATACCCTCCTCGGTCAGGATGTCAACCATGAGGAGCTCAGGTTAATGCTTCAGGATATGGGCAAAATCCTCCAACGGGTAACGTTACAAATAATAATAATACTCATGCTACTAACAATAGTGGATCTTTGCAGGATACAGGTGTAACATCAGCACTTACTAGGGAACTTCAGAAGTTGAAGGACATGATATCTAGTGTACCTGGGGTGGTCCAGCCGATCCCGGAAGTGTCCCAAGACAGCTACAAGATATCTCGTTTTGCATATCCTATCTGTGATGCTGAGATCCCAAAGAGATTCCAAACCCCCAACATGAAGCTTTATGATGGGACTACGGATCCTGAGGAGCATATTGCTCAGTATAGGGAAAGAATGGAGATTAACCCTATCCCTCCGGAGCTCAAGGAAGCGTGCTTGTGCAAGGGATTTGGTTCTACTCTAACAGGATCAGCCTTAAAATGGCTGTTAAACGTTCCTCCTCACTCAATTACTTCGTTTGCTCATTTGGTTAATTTATTTAACAGTCAATTTTCTTGTAGTCGGAGTTTTAAGAAACTAACCAGTGATCTTTACAGGATAACTCAAGGGCCTCAGGAATCCTTGAGGGATTATGTGAACAAATTCAGTCAAGAATCCTTGGATATCCCACATCTTGATGTTGCAACAGCTGTGCAAGCTTTTAAGATGGGATTACAAAAGGATTTTCAGTTTTATCAGGATCTTGTAATGAATCCCTGCAGGATTCTCGACGAAGCTCGTAACAGGGCTTTGAGATATATCCGTCTGGAAGATGACAGGAAGATGCAAGAAAGGATGAACTCATCTAACACTTATGAGTCAACTAACAGGAAGTCAGAATCCTCATTCAAGTCATATCGGCCTAAGCCATATGGTAGAAATGAAAACAAGAGAGTGAATGCTGTCGAAGATGAGGATCCTGAAGAGTATCCTGAGTTGTCTGAATATTGCTTTTCTGTTAACATTCCTGAATTGATGTATGCCATGCAGGGTCTAGGAGACAAGGCTAGGTGGCCTCGAAAGAATCAACAAAAGGCTGACTGGAAAGATAAGTCAAAATGGTGTGCTTTCCACGAAGATTTCGTACATGTAACTGAGGATTGCATTGCTCTAAGGAAAGAAATAATCTATCTTCTAAGCAAGGGATATCTGAAAGATCTCTTAGGAAGAAAGAAGAATAAGGGTCAGGATACTGAGAAGGATCCTGAGCGAGCAGCATCACCTCCCGCGGATGCCAAGATAATCAACTTCATTTCGGGAGGATCCGACATTTGTGGAACTTCGTATTCGGCAGCAAAGAGACATGCAAAGGAAGCTAAGGCCGAAAGGGGAGACAAACCTGTCAGGATGACTACCCTCACAACTGACAAAGTGATCACTTTTGATGCTGATGACAAGGATACTGTCCAGGATCCTCACCATGATGCTCTGGTAATAACGTTATATGTGGCTAACCATTTTGTACGCAGGATATTGGTTGATAATGGCAACTCCGTCAACATAATCCAACTAGAAACTCTGAAGAGAATGAATGTATCTCCAATGGATATCACTTCAAAGTCTACCGTGCTTGTTGGGTTCAGTGGAGAGGCTAGAAACACAGTGGGAGAGATAAAGTTGCCAGTATACGTTGAAGGAGTCAACTCAATACAACGTTTCTATGTGATGGATTCTCTATCCTGCTATAACATCATACTGGGAAGACCGTGGATTCACGATATGAAGGCTGTGCCATCAACATATCACCAATGCATCAAGATACCTACCCCTTGAGGAGTTGTCAAAGTTGATAGTGATCAGCAGGAGGCGAAAGAATGCTACTCATCCTCGATGAAATCCTCAACCAAACCTAGTGCAGCAAAGCAATTAAAGACGCGGGCCCAGGATATCGTGGAGGATCCGGAGCAGGATGTGAAGAAAATTATCCTGGACCAGGATAATCCCGATATTTTGGTGCTCGTAGGGACCAATATCCCTCAGGATATTGAAGAACAATTAATTAACTTTTTGAAATGCAGGATGTCAACGTTTGCATGGAAGCATGGGGATATGACAGGCATATCCAAAGATATTATCACTCACAAGCTTGGAATTGATAAATCATTCAAGCCTGTTCAGCAAAAAAGAAGGAAGTTTGCTCCTGAGCGGAACACGATTATCCAGGAGGAAGTTGAGAGATTATTAAAGTTCAGGATGATCAGAGAGGTTAAGTTCCCAAGGTGGCTAGCGAACGTGGTTGTAGTACAGAAGAAAAATGGGAAATGGAGAGTTTGTGTGGACTACACAGACTTGAACAAAGCTTGTCCTAAAGACCCATTTCCTCTTCCCCACATTGATGCAATGGTAGATGCCACTGCCGGGCATGAAATGCTGACCTTCATGGACGCATCCTCAGGATTTCAACAGATCCAAATGGAGCCTTCTGACCAGGAGGATACTGCCTTCATAACACCAACAGGTATTTATTGTTATACAGCTATGCCTTTTGGTTTGAAAAATGCAGGTGCAACATACCAAAGATTGGTAAACATGATGTTCAAAGACAAACTGGGGGACACCATGGAGGTATATATCGATGATATGGTGGTGAAATCTAAAAAGGCTGAGGATCACCTCCAGGATATCAAGGGAGCATTTGATATCCTGGATCGATACAACATGAAGCTGAATCCTGCTAAATGCCATTTCGGAGTGGGGGCAGGAAAGTTTCTTGGATATATGGTGACAAAAAGGGGGATAGAAGCAAGCCCAGAGCAGATCAAAGCTATCCTGGATATAAAATCACCCTCAAATATGAAGGACGTACAAAGATTGACAGGCCGAGTAGCAGCTTTAAACAGGTTTATCTCGAGATCCTCAGAGAAGTGCAAACATTTTTATGATATCCTGAAGAAGAACAAAAGATTCGAATGGGGGGAGAAGCATGAAGCAGCCTTGCAGGATTTGAAACGATATCTCTCAACCGCACCTCTATTGATGAAGCCTGAAAATGGTGAACCACTATCCCTATACCTTGCTGTATCAGGGAATGCTGTAAGTGCCGTTCTTATAAAAGACCATGAAGGTCAGCAATATCCTGTTTATTATGTTAGTAAAAGTTTGTTAGATGCTGAAACTAGGTATTCTCATTTAGAAAAATTAATATTTGCTCTAGTCATGGCATCGACAAAGCTTAGACATTATTTCGAGACACATAGGATACATGTTCAAACAAATTATCCTGTCAAAAATGTGCTTAGGAAACCAGAGATGTCAGGCAGGATGACTAAGTGGTCAGTAAAGTTAAGTGCTTATGATTTAGTATATGAACCTAGAAATGCCATAAAGTGTCAAGCTTTAGCTGACTTTGTGGCTGATTTCAGTAGTGATATTCAGGATGAGGTAGACCTAGAAGTTCAACAGTTAGGAGAATCCTCAGGATCCTGGACATTATATACTGATGGTGCATCTAATGTAAGAGGAGTAGGATTAGGAATACTACTAAAATCGCCACAGGGGGACATATTACCCCAGGCTATTAGGTGTGAATTTCCTGCTACTAATAATGAGGCAGAAAATGAAGCTTTAATTGCAGGATTAGAATTGGCTAAGAGTATGAGTATAAAAAATTTGCAAGTATATGTTGACTCTTTGTTAATTACTAACCATTTTAATGGATCCTGAAGAGGATCCTAAATCCTGGACGGCTCCAATCATGAGATATCTCAAAGAAGGACACATTCCTGGAAATGAAAATCCTAAGGCATTTAGGATGAAGGTATCACGATTCACTATTATAAATAATATTTTATACAAGAAATCTCTTGCAGGACCGTATTTGAGGTGCTTGGAGGATCCTGAAGCCAAAGAAGTACTTCAGGATATACATGAAGGGGATTGTGGTAACCATGCTGGGGGCAGGTCGTTATTCTCAAAAGTATTAAGGACAGGATATTATTGGCCAACAATGAGAAAAGATGCCGCAGAATATGCTCGAAGATGTGACGCATGTCAAAGACATAGTAACATACTGCATCAACCTGCTGAACCATTGTATCATATTGTTTCCCCTTGGCCATTTATGAAGTGGGGAATGGATATAGTGGGAAAGCTACCAAAAGCTCCGGGAGGAAAAGTCTTTATGCTAGCAATGACGGATTATTTCTCTAAGTGGGTTGAAGCTGAAGCATTTGTTCAAGTTAGAGACCAAGAAGTAGTATCCCTCATAAAGAGGAATATCCTGACCAGATTCGGAGTACCAGCCGAGATAATCTGTGACAATGGTTCTCAGTTTATAAGCAAGAGAACTACTGACTTTTGCAAGAGTTGGGGAATCAAAATGATAACATCTACTCCAGTACATCCTCAAGCGAATGGACAAGCAGAATCCTCAAACAAGATAATTGTCAATAACTTAAAGAAAAGGCTTGGAGCCAAAAAAGGAAGATGGGCAGAAGAATTACCCTTTGTTTTGTGGGCTGATAGGACAACGGTAAAGAATGCAACAGGCCAAACCCCATTTTCCTTGGTATTTGGAGCAGAAGCAATGATTCCAACGGAAATGACAATACCTACTGCAAGATCTACCCTAAGTGATCCTGAGCAGAATCCTGGAGCCTTGAGTCAGGATTTAGACACTATAGATGAGAAGAGAGATACGGCAAGGCTAAGGATGGCAGCATATCAACAGAGGATATCCAGGGCATATAACAAGAATATTAGGACCAGAAGATTTAAGGTTGGAGATTGGGTGTTAAGAAAGGCTTTTCAGAATACTACTAATCCTGCTGATGGCAAGTTAGCTCCAAAATGGGAAGTGTTTTGGTCAAAAATTACCGAAGCAATTTAGTGATCAAATTAGTAATGTGAGGTAGTGTGCTAAAAAGTTTAGGGAAAATATGCTTGTTGAATTATTTAGAAAATCAGTATTCAGGATACGGCTCAGGATATTGAGCTGTATCTGCGATCAAACAGTGACCAAATAATAAACAAAAAGTAATGGAGACGACACGAGATGTACGAGGAAAGCCCTTGATCAATCTAGATCGCCGGCATAAAACCTCGGGAGCTGACAATCGCAGCTGCCTTGTTCTTCTTATTGCTTTAAACTTCAGGATACAGTGCAGGATATCAACCAGATCTCTAAGTGTTACAATGAATTCGTGTGAGAGTACAATTTGCGAGAGAGCAAGTGTTGGTGTGTAGTGAGTGTGATTGCAGTGAAATTGTTGTGTCCTATTCGATCTGGTGTTCCTCCTATTTATAGTAACGAAATACAAACAAATATCCCTATAAATATGGGATGCTCCGAATATTCCATCACGAACGTTGTAGACCGAGTAATAAGGCTTCAACGTCTTTCTTTGAACGGTTTGGACCGAGTCTTCCGCAGAACAAGTCTTTGTGAACGTTGCTAGCTTCCAGCCCACGTACCTGCACGTAATCCGTTAGTGATCCTGAGGATACCATTCAGGATATTACCAATACCCTGAATCCGCACCCCGGATATGAACATATATTATTTAATCAAGATAAAAGCCAAGATATTTCTCAGGATATGAGCTCAGAAATTAGCCCACAACAATTGTCCCCAAAAATGTTACCGTTTAGTATCCTCATTACTAACGGTTACATTTTTTACGCAAACCGAGGCAATTAAGAGATAAGACCTGTGATGTGACCGTTTGCAACTACCCAGCCTATATCTACTCATCATACCCTATATCTTCTCATCCTCATCTTCTTTTTTAATCATAATCGACAAGGAAAAAGGTACATTTTCTCTCTATCTTTCATACTTATCTTCATCTTTTCTCTCCGGCGAAAAATTCAGTCAATCAAATGCCGCGCCAAACAAGATCCAGTTCAGGTGACTCGGCCCCTACTTTCTACCAACAAAACCTTCTCCAAGAACTGGAGAAGGAAGCCTGTACCTTTGATAGTGCCCACCTGTCTGCCTTAAAATCCTCCGGTATCTTCCCGGAAGGAACCATATTTAGACCGTTTGACCGTGAAATCCGGTCAGATATGGTCTCCAACGAGTGGATTTGCTTTAGTGCTTTCCCTTTTACCCTAGGGCTTCGATTCCCCTTTTCGGATTTCATCACCGAGTTCTTTAATATCACAAAAATCTCTTTTAGCCAAACAATGCCAATGCTCTGGCGTGTCTTAACTGTTCTTGACCAGATCAAGAGAAACCACATTCCTGATCTTTCCATCCATGATCTCTCCCTGGCTTACAAGCTTAGATGCCACGGATCATGTAGATATCTGTTTTATTCTACTTCCGGTGACCCATTGATACTTCGTGCCACCAGGAACGAGGATGGTTGGCAATCCAAGTTTTTCTTCGTAAAAAGGGACTCAATCCCTGGTGGGACGGAATATCCGGTACAATGGTTGAGAAAGGGTAGGATTTAGGGTTTAAGAATGATCCTGTCGCTTATCCTGTTCCATATCCTGAACTAACTTATCTTCTTTATTGTGCAGCTGATTTCAGGAAGATTGCTCCTCCTCTCGCCAATTCTCAAGAAAGAATAGACGCCATTAGACTTCTCCCAGAGGCAGAAAGAAGTTTCAACCCTTCTCCACCAACTCCAAGTCCTCTTTCAAGTGCCAACATGTCTGGTAAGGATCCTGCAAGATATCCTGCACACATATGCTTCTTATCTGTTATTTATAGGAGGGATTTAGAATTTACTCCCTGTGTGCAGACTCCAGCAAAGTCCCAGTCTATCTAGACCTGGATGAACTTGACAGCTATCCAACTCCAGCCATAGTCAAGAAGGAGACTCCTGCTACCACCAGCTCTAAGCCACTCCTGGCTCCCAAGACCAATCCAAGAACCCGTGCTTCCGCAGCGAAAAAGAGAAAGGGCCTTGAGGTCAGTACTCCAGGCTCTGAAGGGTTCTCCTATGATGAGCTCAGCTTCTCCGACTCCTTAGAGCCAATGACATCCTTCCTCAACAAGGTAATATCCTGCCGCATATCCTTCATGTATATCCTGCACATATATCCTGCACGTATATCCTAACAGGATATCCTGGTAGGACGTCTTAGTCAGCATATATTCTAACCCCATACCTGTGATCAATGTACAGGGCCTCCAGCATTTGCTCCACTTGTACAATGACGCTTGTGGTACTGTGGCATTTCATGAAACCAGGATCAAGCAGCTTGAGAGCACCGTTGCCGACCAAGGTGCTATCGCCGAAGCAAAGAGCCGGCACTATGAAAGCTTGCTAAAGAAGGTCACCCAAGATGCTGAGGTCAAACTTGCCAGTGTTCAAATGGACCATGATCAGGCCTTAATCAGCTTTCGAGAGGGAGTCAAGGCTTCTGCTATCGTCTCCCTGCTACAAGCACGCATCAAGATGGCCTACGAGGCCAAGGAGACAGGCCTTGTTTGTCCATCTTGGCCAGTTGAATCCTGGGTGGCCAAGTTGAAGGACCTCGGAGGCAAAGCTGTGCCACTTCCTGCTGAAGCCGGTGAGTCTTCCAAGTCAACAGGGGTAGTGGTCCAAGCTGGAGAGAAGAAGGATGCTGGAGGTGATGCTGAGATGGACATTGGTCAGGATGCTGCGCAGGATGCTGGTAAAAATGCTGGAGCAGAGAAGTCTGAGAAGGTTGGAGGCGATGCCGCTGTGTGAGGGCATTTAGGTGGGCGATGACGGATATACGTGCCAAGGCCAGAGCCCACCTTTTTAAATTTGAATGTTGGTTTGTAGTCCCACAAACAATTTACTTTTCCGCACTTTACTTTTCCGTACCTGAACAATTTATATTTCCTGCATGCTTTTTGAACAATACAACAGTTGAAGGTGGATGGGTCTCGGTTTGAGATGAAGCCCTCAACTGTTGGGTGAATATGGTTATGAACTACTAGTGCTCTTAGTGGATGGGCCTTGTTTTGAGGTGAAACTAAGAGCACATCTTTTGGTATGTTAATAATATAACTACTTTCTTTTGACTTTATTATTGTTGTCATTAACATACGAATTTTACTTGTGAAAATTGTTTGTTTCGAACATATATCATAAATGTATCCTGGGGGATATCCTGAAAGATATCTTGAAAAGGATATTGAAATATAACCCATAAATTGTCCAAATAAAAAGGAGAGATCATACCAGAGATTCTTAGAGAATCAGTTCCAATCCTTTATCATAAATTTGTCCCCAGTGCATACTTATAAACTTGGATCCATCCTTCGGATTAGAATAATGTGTGTCCCCTGCGTTTGACAAAGACACAAATGTGTTTACCTTTTGGCTCGAATGAATTCCGAATGCCCAAGGGCAGAACCCCCGATATCCTGAGAAGAATCCTTAGCATATTAGGGATAAACCCTGATATCTGGGGATAAACCCTGAATTTCATGCGCTACAGGCGAGAGTGTATAAACTCCTAGACTTAGAAAGGTGAAAACCTTTAAACCTTTGAGAGTATGAAAATACTCTTTCGTGAGAGAGGGTGATCAATCCTCATATACCTTTAGAATCCAGGATATAGCCAACAGTAACGAAATTGTCAGCCACTTTTACATGAACTGGTCCCGCTACCTTGAACTACACCTAGATAACTTGCGCTCCAGGCGAGGTGTTTAAACCCAATTCGAAAGAAAGGTGAATACCTTTAAACCTGTGAAGGGATCAGGATCCCTTAAACGTGAGAGAGGGGGCCAATCCTCTAATCTTTCGACTTATCCTGAGTATATATCCTGGAGCTATATCCTGAAACATATCCTGCAAAACAGTTCTAAACTAAGGTGGGTGTTAGCTTGGCTAACACCCCTCCGATGCTTAAGTCAGTATTGGGTTCAAGATAATAAACAAATATATTTTAAAGCGATAGAACACATACCATTCCGAGATAGAAAACAAATTCTACTCTTACTTGAAATAGAGCTTCAAATGTATTGCATTCCAGGATCTTGGTAGCATATCCCCTTCCACATTCCTGAGTCGATATGCTCCTTTCCCTGCTTCTGACTCGACTTCATAAGGTCCTTCCCATTTCGGAGCTAGCTTGCCATCGGCAGGATTAGTGGTGTTTTGAAAAGCCTTTCTCAGCACCCAATCACCAACTCGAAATCTTCTAGTCCTTATGTTCTTATTGTATGCTCTGGATATTCTTTGTTGATATGCTGCTATCCTCAGCCTTGCTGCATCTCTTTTTTCATCTATAGTATCCAGATCCTGACATAAGACTTCAGGATTCTGTTCAGGATCCTGTAGCATAGATCTTGCAGTAGGTATCGTCATTTCTGTTGGAATCATTGCCTCTGCTCCAAATACCAAGGAAAACGGGGTTTGGCCAGTTGCATTCTTCACCGTTGTCCTATCAGCCCACAAAACAAAGGGTAACTCTTCCGCCCATCTTCCTTTCTTGGCTCCGAGTCTCTTCTTTAAGTTATTGACTATTATCTTGTTCGAGGATTCGGCTTGTCCGTTCGCTTGAGGATGTACCGGAGTAGATGTGATCATTTTGATTCCCCAACTTTTGCAAAAGTCAGTAGTCCTTTTGCTTATAAACTGGGACCCATTATCACAAATGATCTCAGCTGGTACTCCAAACCTAGTCAGGATATTCCTCTTTATGAAGGATACTACTTCTTGGTCTCTTACTTGAACGAATGCTTCAGCCTCGACCCACTTAGAGAAATAATCCGTCATTGCTAACATAAATACTTTTCCTCCCGGAGCCTTTGGTAACTTCCCTACTATATCCATCCCCCACTTCATGAATGGCCAAGGGGAAACTATAGGATATAGTGGTTCAGCTGGTTGATGTAGTATGTTACTATGCCTTTGACATGCATCACATCTTCGAGCATATTCTGCAGCATCTTTTCTCATTGTTGGCCAAAAGTATCCTGTCCTCAATACTTTCGAGAATAATGATCTGCCCCCAGTGTGATTACCACAGTCCCCTTCATGTATATCCTGAAGTACTTCTTTGGCTTCATGATCCTCCAAGCACCTTAAATATGGTCCTGCAAGAGATTTCTTGTATAGAATATTATTTATAATAGTGAATCGTGATACCTTCATCCTAAATGCCTTAGGATTTTCATTTTCGGGGATGCGTCCATCTTTAAGATATTTCAGAATTGGAGTTGTCCAGGATTCAGGATCCTGTTCAGGATATTCCACTCCAGGATCCCGAATATCCGCTACTTCTTTATCATGTGGATTCGTTGCAGGATATAAAACATGTATTATTGGTATTTGGGTCCCTTCCGGTATCCTGACTGATGATCCCAGATTTGCTAAGGCATCCGCTTCAGCATTATCCTCTCTTGGTACCTGTTCAAGTGTAAAAACATCGAAATATCCTGCTAATTTTTTGAGAATATCGAGGTATTCGATTAACTTCTCACCCTTAACTGCATAGGATCCATTAAAATGATTAGTAATTAACAAGGAGTCAACATATACTTGCAAATTCTTGATATTCATACTTTTAGCTAGTTCTAATCCTGCAATTAAAGCTTCATATTCTGCCTCATTATTGGTAGCAGGAAATTCACACCTAATAGCCTGGGGTAATATGTCCCCCTGTGGCGATTTTAGTAGTATTCCCAATCCTACTCCTCTTATATTAGATGCACCATCAGTATATAATGTCCAGGATCCTGAGGATTCTCCTAATTGTTGAACTTCTAGGTCTGCCTCATCTTGGATGTCACTACTAAAATCAGCCACAAAGTCAGCTAAAGCCTGAGACTTTATGGCATTCCTAGGTTCATATACTAAATCATAGGCACTTAACTTTACCGACCACTTAGCCATCCTGCCTGACATTTCTGGTTTTCTAAGCACATTCTTGACAGGATAATTAGTTTTAACATGAATCCTATGAGTCTCAAAATAATGTCTAAGTTTTGTTGATGCCATGACTAATGCTAGTATTAATTTTTCTAAGTGAGAATACCTAGTTTCAGCATCTAACAAACTTTTGCTAACATAATAAACAGGATATTGCTGACCTTCATGGTCCTTTACAAGGACGGCACTTACAGCGTTCCCCGATACCGCGAGGTATAGGGATAATGGTTCACCATTCTCAGGCTTCATTAGTAGAGGTGCGGTTGAAAGATATTGCTTTAACTCCCGTAGGGCCGCTTCGTGCTTCTCACCCCACTCGAATTTTTTGTTCTTCTTCAGGATATCATAAAAATCTCTGCATTTCTCTGAGGATCTTGAGATAAATCTGTTTAATGCTGCCACTCGCCCCGTTAATCGTTGAACATCTTTCATATTTGAGGGTGATTTAATATCCAAGATGGCTTTGATCTTCTCCGGGCTTGCTTCTATTCCTCTTTTGGTCACCATATATCCTAGAAATTTTCCTGCCCCCACTCCAAAATGGCACTTAGCAGGATTCAGCTTCATATTATACTGATCCAGGATATCAAACGCTCCTTTAATATCCTGGAGGTGATCCTGAGCTTTCTTTGACTTTACTACCATATCGTCAATGTATACTTCCATGGTGTCCCCCAGTTTGTCTTTGAACATCATGTTTACCAATCTTTGGTATGTTGCACCTGCATTTTTCAAACCAAAAGGCATAGCTGTGTAACAATAAATACCTGTTGGTGTCATGAAGGCAGTATCCTCCTGGTCAGAAGGCTCCATTTGGATCTGTTGAAATCCTGAGGATGCATCCATGAAAGTCAGCATTTCATGCCCAGCAGTGGCATCTACCATCGCATCAATATGGGGAAGAGGAAATGGGTCTTTAGGACAAGCTTTATTCAAGTCTGTGTAATCCACACAGACTCTCCATTTTCCGTTCTTCTTCTGTACCACTACCACGTTTGCTAGCCACCTTGGGAATTTGACTTCTCTAATCATTTTGGACTTCAACAATCTTTCAACTTCTTCTTGAATAATTGTATTGCGTTCAGGAGCAAACTTCCTTCTCTTTTGTTGCACTGGCTTGAATGATTTATCAATTCCAAGCTTGTGAGTGATAATATCTTTGGATATGCCTGTCATATCCTCATGCTTCCATGCAAACGTTGACATCCTGCATTTTAAAAAGTTAATTAATTGTTCTTCGATATCCTGAGGGATATTGGTTCCTACGAGCACCGAAATATCAGGATTATCCTGATCCAGGACAATTTTCTTCACATCCTGCTCCGGATCCTTCACGATATCCTGGGCCCGCGTCTTTAATTGCTATGCTGCACTAGGTTTGGTTGAGGATTTCATCGAGGATGAGTAGCATTCTTTCGCCTCCTGCTGATCGCTATCAACTTTAACAACTCCCCAAGGGGTAGGTATCTTGATGCATTGGTGATATGTTGATGGAACGGCCTTCATATCATGAATCCACGGTCTTCCCAGTATAATGTTATAGCAGGATAGAGAGTCCATTACACAGAAACGTTGTATCGAGTTGACTCCTTCAACGTACACCGGCAACTTTATCTCTCCCACTGTGTTTCTGGCCTCTCCACTGAACCCAACAAGCACGGTGGACTTCGAAGTGATATCCATTGGAGATACATTCATCCTTTTAAGTGTCTCTAGTTGGATTATGTTGACGGAGCTGCCATTATCAACCAATATCCTGCGTACAAAATGGTTAGCCACATATAACGTTATTACCAGAGCATCATGGTGAGGATCCTGGACAGTATCCCTGTCATCAGCATCAAATGTGATCACTTTGTCAGTTGTGAGTGTAGTCATCCTGACAGGTTTGTCTCCCCTTTCGGCTTTAGCTTCTTTTGCATGTCTCTTTGCTGCCGAATACGAAGTCCCACAAATGTCGGATCCCCCCAAAATGAAGTTGATTATTTTGGCATCCGCGGGAGGTGAGGCTGCTCGCTCAGGATCCTTCTCAGTATCCTGACCCTTATTCTTTTTTCTTCCTAAGAGATCTTTCAAATATCCCTTTCTTAGAAGATAGCTTATCTCTTTCCTCAAAGCAATGCAGTCCTCGGTCATATGTCCGAAATCTTCGTGGAAAGCACACCATTTTGATTTGTCTTTCCAATCCGCTTTTTGTTGATTCTTTCGAGGCCATCTTGCCTTGTCCCCTAGACCCTGCATGGCATACATCAATTCAGGAATGTTAACAGAAAAGCAATATTCTGATAATTCAGGATACTCTTCAGGATCCTCATCTTCGACAACATTCACTCTCTTATTCTCATTTCTGCCATATGGCTTAGGCCGATACGACTTGAATGAGGATTCTGACTTCCTGTTAGTTGACTCATAAGTGTTGGATGAGTTCATCCTTTCTTGCATCTTTCTGTCATCTTCCAACCGAATGTATCTTAGGGCCCTGTTCCGAGCTTCATCCAGGTTCCTGCATGGGTTCATTACAAGGTCTTGGTAAAATTGAGAATCTTTTTGCAACCCCATCTTGAAAGCTTGCACAGCTGTTGCAACATCAAGATGAGGAATGTCTAGTGATTCTCGGCTAAACTTGTTCACATAATCCCTAAGGGATTCCTGAGGCCCTTGTGTTATCCTGTAGAGATCACTTGTTAATTTTTCAAAGCTCCTACTACAAGAAAACTGACTATTAAATAAATTTACTAAATGAGCAAAAGATGTAATTGAATGTGGAGGAACATTCAAGAGCCACTTCAAAGCTGATCCTGTCAAGGTTGAACCAAAACCCTTGCACAAGCATGCTTCTTTGAGATCCGGAGGGATAGGGTTGATCTCCATCCTCTCCCTATACTGAGCAATATGCTCCTCAGGATCCGTTGCTCCGTCGTAAAGCTTCATGTTGGGGGTTTGGAACCTCTTTGGAATCTCAGCATCACAGATAGGATATGCAAAGCGAGATATCTTATGGCTATCTTGAGACACTTCCGGGATTGGCTGGACCACCCCGGGTACACTTGATATCATGTCCTTCAATTTTTGAAGTTCCCTGGTAAGTGCTGACGTCACACCTGTATCCTGCAAGGATCCACTATTGTTAGTAGCATGAGTATTATTATTATTTAATATGTTACTCGTTGGAGGATTCTGCCCATATCCTGAGGCATATCCTGAGCTCCTTATGGTCGATATCCTGACCGAGGAGGGTATTTCAGGAGTATGATTCTGAGGAAGGCTGGGCACAATATTCCCCCTGTTATCCTCTGTATACACGGCTGAACTGAAGTTCAAAGCTCTGGGTTGTAATGGAGTGACAATATCCTCAGCGGATCTGCTCGAGCCAGACTTCAGGAGTTGTATTTCCCTTAAAAGCATTTGGTTTGTTTCCTGCTGCTGCCTCATTTGTTCCTGCACACTTCCAAACAAGGTTAAAATTTCGTCGTTAGATGCTAAAACAGGGGCAGATTCTTGAACAATGCGAGTAGGGATAATATCCTGAGGTCGTGTAGAGGCTGGCATTCTTGGAGGAGGTGGTGGAAGCACCGAACCAGTAGTAGCAGAAGTCGTAGCAGACATAGTAGAGAAACTCATGTTTGATCGTTAGGCCATTGTGGACAATGTGGCAAAAAGTTTTGAAAATAAAAAACCGATTAGCGATTTAACAAAAATTTTTAGTAAAGATAGCACCACTTGCCCCACGGTGGGCGCCAAATTGTTTTGGTCAAAAATTACCGAAGCAATTTAGTGATCAAATTAGTAATGTGAGGTAGTGTGCTAAAAAGTTTAGGGAAAATATGCTTGTTGAATTATTTAGAAAATCAGTATTCAGGATACGGCTCAGGATATTGAGCTGTATCTGCGATCAAACAGTGAGCAAATAATAAACAAAAAGTAAGGGAGACGACACGAGATGTACGAGGAAAGCCCTTGATCAATCTAGATCGCCGGCATAAAACCTCGGGAGCTGACAATCGCAGCTGCCTTGTTCTTCTTATTGCTTTAAACTTCAGGATACAGTGCAGGATATCAACCAGATCTCTAAGTGTTACAATGAATTCGTGTGAGAGTACAATTTGCGAGAGAGCAAGTGTTGGTGTGTAGTGAGTGTGATTGCAGTGAAATTGTTGTGTCCTATTCGATCTGGTGTTCCTCCTATTTATAGTAACGAAATACAAACAAATATCCCTATAAATATGGGATGCTCCGAATATTCCATCACGAACGTTGTAGACCGAGTAATAAGGCTTCAACGTCTTTCTTTGAACGGTTTGGACCGAGTCTTCCGCAGAACAAGTCTTTGTGAACGTTGCTAGCTTCCAGCCCACGTACCTGCACGTAATCCGTTAGTGATCCTGAGGATACCATTCAGGATATTACCAATACCCTGAATCCGCACCCCGGATATGAACAGATATTATTTAATCAAGATAAAAGCCAAGATATTTCTCAGGATATGAGCTCAGAAATTAGCCCACAACAGGAAGGACCATACGAAGTTGAATCAGAAGCAGGGAAAGGAGCATAAAGACTCAAGAATATGGAGGGGGATATGCTACCGAGATCTTGGAATGCTATACACCTTAAGCTCTATTTCAAGTGAGTTTAGAATTTATTTTCTAACTCAGGATGGTATGAATTCTACCTTTTTTAAATATGTTTGGTTTAATTTGTTCTTTGTAATCCAATACTGACTTAAGCATCGGAGGGGAGGGGTGTTAGCCAAGCTAACACCCACCTTAGTTTACAATTGTTTTGTTGGATATGTTTCAGGATATAGATCCAGGATATGTACTCGGGATAACTCGAAAGATTAGAGGATTGGCCCCCTCTCTCACGTTTAAGGGATACTGATCCCTTCACAGGTTTAAAGGTATTCACCTTTCTTCCGAATTGGGTTTAAACACCCCGCCTGGAGCGCAAGTTATTCAGGGATAGTTCAAGGTGGCGGGACCAGTCCATGTAAAAGTGGCTGACAATTTCGTTACTGTTGGCTATATCCTGAATCCTAAAGGTATATGAGGATTGATCACCCTCTCTCAAGAAAGGGTATTTTCATACTCTCTAACGTTTAAAGGTTTTCACCTTTCTAAGTCTTGGAGTTTATACACTCCCGCCTGTAGCGCATGAAAATTTGGGATTTTCCCCAGGATACAAGGGATTTATCTCCAGTACATCCTTGGGTTTTGCCCTTGGGACGTAAAAACTTGCCTATACAATGGAAACTGACATTCAGAAGATTTCTAAAGTATTTGAAGACATTGTACACAGGGGACATTCCTACCAAGGTGGTGATGTAAAGCTAAAAGGATGAGGCTCGAAACTAATGCACTAAGTACCTCGCACAGGGGACATCTTCATTGGAAGATTTGCAAAGGGATTGAAGTTTGGTAATAGGTTTATACCCTATTTCTGGTATGATCTTTCCTTTGTAAATATTGTTTGAGTTTTTGATAATACTATGTTTGGTAAGAGATTAAATATCCTGGTATGTTCTCAAAATGTATTTCTCAAAATATTTGATACTAATACTAGTTCGAAACTTTGATCATTTAAGTATTATCAAAACAGGAAAGATAGATTGTTTTTCACTCTTTAAAGAACTTTCTACAAAGTTGAACGAATCTAATAACGGTTTTTAATATATGTCATTGAGCATATTGATCAGGATATTTTCATAAGATGACAATACAAAATTTTTACAAAGCTAAGAGTTACACTAAGTAATGCAAGGCAACAGCAAATAAGTCAAAAGATAGTTATATTATTAACAAGTCAAAAGTTGTGCTTTTGGTTTCACCTCAAACCGAGGCCCATCCGCCAAAAGCACAATTAGTTTTTACCATACTTGTGTAACGGTTGCAGGATATATCTCAAAACAGGACCTGTCCACCTACAATTAGTTTTTACCATACTTGACCAAGGGCTTCGTCCTAAAACCTAGGACCCATCCACCTTTGGTCATCACATTGTTCTAGTGCAGGAAATGTAAATTGTTCGAAGACAGGAAAAGTAAATTGTTTATGCAACCACAACCATGAAATTTAAAAGTGGGCTCCGGCCTTGGCACGTATATCCATCATCGCCCACTCCGCTGCCTAAGGGGCATCACCCTCTTGAACAGCAACCTCTTTCCCGGCATCCATACCAGCATCATCCTCGGGATTCTTCTCAGCATCTGCAGCAGCATCCTTTTCACCAGCATTCTTCCCAGCATTTGCCCCAGCATTCTCAGAAACATCCTTTGAAGCGCTAGCATCCATTGCTTTGGCGGACTCTTCCACAGCAGATTTGACAGGAGGCTCCACAGGATTTCCCCCAAGATCTCTTAACTTCGCCTCCCAGGCCTTGATATTCCAAGAAGAGCATTGCAAACCCAAAGCCATCGCCTCATAAGCCATTTTCAGCCTGGCCTGGAGAAGGGAGATCACGACGGAATTCTTGAGGCTCTCTCGGTATGAAGCCATGGCCTGCTCGTGTTGGAGTTGGGCTGCGTCAGACTTGGCTTGAGCCTCTTGGGTGATCTTTTGGATGGCGGCTTGGTGATCCTGAGTCATAGCCTTATACTTAGCTTCATAGTGTTCCGATTTAGCGGTGGCAATTGCTGCTTGATCTGCAATGGTGGCCTTGGCCTTTTTCAGCTGGCTTTCAAGCATGACGTTGGAGCCACATGTGTCCTCGTAGAGGAAGACCAGGCGTTCAAGGCCCTGCAAGGTAATACAATAGGCATTGTTCTAAATGAACATTTCTATTAAGCATATGATGCAGGATACAGGTCAGGATATTAACCTGGTTAAGGAAGCCGGTCATAAATGTGCTGGATTCTGTGAACCCGTGGTTCTCGAATGGGAATACATGTGGTGGAGCAGAGGGTTCGAATTCCTTTCTTTTCCGGGAGCTGGAGGCCCGGGTCCGGGATGTAGGGGGAGCTTTGGGAACATCGGAGGTCTTTGAACTGGTGAGTTTTGGTGTAACGGATGATTTCGGGTTAGATTCTTGCTTGACAGGTTCAAGGCTGGAATAACTATCCAGCTCATCGAGTTGGAAGCCATCGAGGTTAATAACTGGCACTGCACAAGGGAAGATGTTTTAAACTTGTTATATTACTATACAATAAAATAATAATCAATTTAATATGAAGATAATTCTTGAAAATATGCTTACCAGACATGTTGGAGCTTGATCTCTGACTAGAGCTTGTGAGTAACAGGTTAAAGGTTCTTTCACCCTCTGGAAGCTTGTAGATCTCTTTTATTCTTCCTTCTGATTCAGCACTAGGGGGAGCTAGTTCCTTGAAGTTTGCTGCAAGAAAGAGAATAAACACGTCAGGATATTGGTTCAGGATTGAGGTTCGAGATATGATTGGGGATAGTCCTAAAACCCTAAGTCCTACCAGAAGTCAACCATCTTTTAGGGAGGTCAAAACCCTTATCAATGGACTCTCTTTTCACAAAGAAGAATTTTCTTGTCCATTTATCCTCATTCTTAGTGGCCTTAAGAATGAGACGGTCGCTGGAAATAGAAAAAAGGAGAAACCGGCTGGAACCATGTGACCTTAGACGTTAGGCCATCGGAAGGTCTTCGATGCATAGATCGGGCATATGGTGAGCCTTAATCTGCTCCAGGGTGATTAACACGCGCCAAACCATGGGCATGGTTTGGGCAAAACTAAGACCGGTAAGCTCAAAGAAGCGAGAAATGAAGGGAGCAAAAAAGCAAACCCATTCGTCGGAACAAAAATCCGATCGGACCTCTCGGTCGAATGGACGGAAGATTGTTCTGGCGGGAAAAGCACCAGAAGCTCGTAGGGCTGCGATGTCGGAGTTATCAAAAGAACACACCTCTTTTGAAGGTTTTTGAAGTAAATTTTGTTTATGGAAGGGAGAATCAGAATCCGCCATTTGCGATCTAGTGCGGGTCGCCATGAAGGATAATAGTCGGAGAGAAGGAAATATGAACAATGGAAATAGATAAGAGAGAGGGAGAAAGTACCTGATATTCTCTTGAAGATAAAGATAACCATAATGTGAAGTCCCTCGGTTAATATAGGCTAAATGTAGGGGGTAAAGAGTAAATAATGCCTTGGAAGTTGCACATTGTCATTTCAGGGGTCTAGTCACATTGATTGCCTTAATTGGTGAAATAAAACTTTTAAAATATATCTGTTGGATTGGTATACCAACCGATATATTTGGGGACAATTGTTATGGGTCATTTTCTGAATATACATATCCTGACTAATATCCTGCTTTTAATTGTTTGTTTGTGACCAGGATACTGGACGGGGATATTGCCAACATCTTGGGCGATATCCTAAGTTCGAGTGAATTAAACACGTGCAGGTTAATGGTTGTAAGTTACTAACGGTCATCAGGACTTCTTCTCCTCAAGACTCGGGCGTATTTGTTATGAGGAAGCCGTTGAACCCGAAAGACTTGGTCCTCAACGTTCAAGTGGGAATATTCGCTGGATCCCGGAAGTTTAGGATAGTTTGTTACATTATCTTTACTATAAATAGATGGGGGCGGATCAGTTTAAGGCACACAATTTTCACTGACACTCTCGAACACTTTCACTCTCTAGCTCATTGCAAACACCACACTTGTATCCAAATATCATTGTAACACATAGTCGATCCGCACCACATCCTGCACTGTATCCTGACGTTTAAAGTAATAAGAAGAACAAGGCAGCTGTGATTGTCAGCTCCCGAGGTTTTATGCCGGCGATCTAGATTGATCAAGGGCTTTCCTCGTACATCTCGTGTCGTTTACTTTACTTTTGCTCATAGTTTGATCATAGATACAGCTCTATATCCTGAGCCGTATCCTGAATACTGATTTTCTAAATAACTTAACAAGCATATTTTCAATACACTTTCTAGCACACTACCTCACTTAACTAATTTGATCACTAAATTGCTTAGGTAATTTTTGACCAAAACACAAGCGTTCAAGCGGAACTGCCACCGTGTTGATCTTCTTTATTGGGTGCGATTTCTTACTTTGCCTTCCTTTTTGGCACGAAACACAGACGTCTTGCAGATGAAAGTTTTTAACGGGAACACCAGTTACTAATTCATTCTTCACCAGATGATTCATTTTCCTTAAGTGAATGTGTCCCATCCGCCTGTGGCAAGAGATTGATTCCTTTTCTGTGGCTTTAGAAACAAAACAGGTTACTTGTGCAGACGTTGTAATTGCTTGGCTCATACCAAGGACATATAAGTCATTAATCTTTGGAGCAGATAAGAGAATCCAATATTTGGGAATCTTGAAACCGGGTTCAACACATAACATCCATTTGCATCAAAGTTCACTGAAAACTTCTTATCACATATTTGAGAAACATTAAGAAGATTGTGATCAAGTTGTTGCACAAAGTTGATGTTGTCAAAACTCACAACCCCGTTGGATACCATGCCTTCACCAGTAATATATCCGCCTTTATATCCAGCAAAAGCAGCATAACCTCCTCTAATAGATTTGACGTTGTAGAGAAGTCTCATGTCGCCGGTCATGTGCCTGGATGCCCCACTGTCAACAATCCAAAGACTACTGATAGTTCCTCTTGGAACACCCTGCACATGTACTCAAATGATTAGTAGGAGATAGGGACCCAAGCCTTCGTGGACTTGGGTCTTCCATTTTCATCGACAAAAGTTATTTCAACTTCGCGATGGTTTGGAAATGGTGATGCTCCCCCTGAATTTGTGACCAATTTAGGTTTCCAAGTCTGTTGAGTTTTACTAGTTTGATTGTTTGACATTTTAACTTCGTGATTGTTTGAAGTTTTTTAAATTTCTGGTTTGACTGAAACATGTTGTTTTTGACCCACATCGGTTTTAAGAGCCTTTTCAATTACTTTGATTTGCTTGCGTTTCTGTTTCTTCTCCCTTTCTTTCACAAGACGAGGATCTTGTTATGGAGAAACATCTCACTTTTGGTAAATTTTCTCACGAGGAACATCAGCTTTAGCCTTTGACTTATGAAGATATAGACAATTTCGAATAATATGTCCAAATTCACCACACTCGAAACATGATCTTCGTTCAACAAACCCCGAAGTATCATGTTGATGTCTCGTTGAGGAACTCTGTGATTTTGAAGTACTTGGTCCTGAATTGTTTTGACCATCTCTTTTCAAAATTTTAACTTGATTAACATAATGCACGTTAGATTTGTTTTCAAATGTTTCACGTTTATTGGTTCCTTTCGACTTCACAAAGTTCATCTTTTGATTCTTTCTTTGATTTTGTTCCTTTCGACCTTGAGTCATTGATTTACCTTTTGGTTTAGTGTGATGTTGCTGAATTTTCTTTGTTGGTAATTTTTTATTGCCATATTGTTTTCAAATTTCAGCTTTTGGAATAGGAGGACATTGTGTTACCACAAGTCGTGAACTCGACTCTCCCAAAAACTTACTTGTCGAATCCTCAAAAACTTTACTGATTAATGATTGATTTACATTCTTAATCGGAAAATCTTTATTGCCATACAACAAATTCACGCTCTCAGAGTCTTGTGAAGAAATGGACTCAACCAGAAAAGTCTTAGCAGGTTTTGTGGGAGGATCATGTTGGTGCATATTTTTGTGTCTGTAACTTGTTCTTATTTAACGTTGTATTTGTACGGTCTTTTTTTATCGAGTCTGTAAGTTTCCGTCTAGTCGACCAAGTCGGATATCCTCCTATCTAACTTTGGTACGACAGTTGTCTTTTTGTTGTTGTTCAAGTTTGAACTAATGCATGCTGCAGTTAGTTGCTGTTATGTTTGTGTGTGTGTTTAAGTGTGTTGGTACACTAAATGTCTGCTGATTACGTCATTATCAAGTCTTGTGTCTAGGATTGTTTGAATGATTACATATTAGGGTTTAAATTAGGGTTTTTATGTTGTAAAGATGAGATTTCGCTTGAAAGGGTATTGTTATGCTTGAAGCGAAATCAACATCACATGATTTCGCTTCAGACTTCCTCAAGCGAAATCTTATGCTCTATATATAGGTGTGTGGTCATTTGAAGAGATATTAGAGATGTCATTGTATGTGTGACGAAGTGCTGACGGATTTGTATCAGAAAACCTTGTATAAGCACTCAAATCAATCAGAAAAGAGAGATTAAAAGGATTAAAGCTGTTATGACTTTGTTTACGTTGATTCCGCCTTCGTACGCAAAGATGAACTACTTTTACTGACGGTTTAAGGTCGTACATCGGTCCAACAAGTGGTATCAGAGCTCAGGACGAGGAGTTCATACCATAGCAGTTTGATTCTACCGGATTTTCTTATTTCTACTCACTTCTTCTCTTACTTTTCTGATCTGAATTAGTTCCAACGGTCGAAATGGTCTGATTTCAGAGTATAACGTGTAAAACGTAGTATTAACAAAGCCTACAAAGATTCGGACTGAAATTCAGATTAAAACATGATAAAATTAACCTAAAACAGGATTTCGCTTGAAGTTGTTCGTAGATATCAGGTTGATTTCGCTTCAAAGTAGACTGTTTGGACTATTTCGCTTGAATCTTTGAAGCGAAATATTATTGTGTTCTTGGTTCGCTTGATTTACTCTGAAGCGAAATTGATTTCTTGAAGCGAAATAGTTGGTCTCGCTTGAAAACTGCTGAAGCGAAATAGTTGTTGCTGGATTTCGCTTGAAAACCTTTGAAGCGAAATAGTTAGTTTCGCTTGAAACAGATTTGGATTTCGATTGTATTGTTGAAGCGAAATAGCAGATTTCGCTTGAATCAGTTTTGCTAACTGATTTTGCTTGAACAGTTTTATTAAACTGATTTCGCTTGAAGCTAATAACTTCAAGTATTTCGTTTGAACTTTCTAATTTCTCAAAACCTAAAATTTTTCTAAGTGTTTGACTGATTTTTCAGGTACGTTCACGATGGATGATATTTTCTTGAACCCATTTAGCGATATGTACGCATTCGCAGGAAACTCGGGAGATGATACTTCTACAAACAACAACAATACGAACGAGAATGAGAATACTCCAAAAGAAAAGAAAAAGGAAAGTTGGGAATCGGAAAGCGCATTCGGAACGTTCTATAAACCCCCAAAGCTAATGGCTATTGAGGAGTACAGTCGGTGGTCCAGAAAATTTGAAGACTGGTTGATGGCATTCGCATTTACTAGCTGGAAAAGTATGAAAAATGGTTATGCAAATGGAAACAAAAATGGTGAAACTTTAAGAGTAGCTGAGGAGATTGATTCATTTGTAGCTGAACAAAAGTGTGTGGCGTTGTTATTTCAGTCAGTCCGGGAAGACATTATTGCCTTGATCGACTATTCAAATGCAAAAGATCTTTGGGAAAAGCTTGAAAAGAAATGTACTGGTAGTCAAGAAATTAAGAAAAACAAAAAGAAACTTCTTAGAAAAGAGTTTGATTTGTTTGGTTATCTTAAGAATGAGTCGGTATGTAAAATGATAGAACGATTTGGTCATCTGAAGCTGGAATTAGTAAGACATGATATTGACATTCCTGAAGAAGATCTTATCGACAAATTGTTCGATTCGTTGCCGGACGAAATGGATTGGAGATATTATGCGCTCATGCTGAAGAATACCATCAAAGAACCAGAAAAGCTGACATTAGATTTGCTGATTGAAAAACTCGAGAGTCATGAGCTAGAGTTGAAAAAGACGTACAAAGTTAATCAGTCATCTTATCAACAGAATCTAGATCTGTATTATCCAAAGAGTATGATGCAGAAAGTTACTTCTCCAAAGACTGCGTTTTCTGCTGAGAACGTTTCTTCAGCAAACAAAGAAAGTCAAAGCAATTCAAGCAGTGAAAGTCATAGTGGTTATCACAGTGGATCTACATCTTCTGCAAATCATTCTGATGCAAAGTTTTCTTGCAATATCGCGATAGATTTGAAGAATGCACATAATTTTGATGCGGAGTCAGCCAAGCAACAAATGGTTTTTCTGGCATCTGTTTTGGAATCCTATGAAGGGTTGGTGGCTGGGAAGATTGGCAATACAAATCTGACAAAAGAAGATTACGATCAGATTGATCCGGAGGAAATGGAACTGATCGATATTCATTGGGCAATGGCAAGTGCAGTTCGACGTGCACAAAGATTCATGGAAATTACTGGAAGAAAAACAATTGGTGGTGCTTCTACCAAGCTAGGGTTCGATAAATCGAAGGTGACTTGTTTCAAATGTAAGCAGAAGGGTCACTTCAAACGAGAATGTCGAAACGCTTATGCTGATGAGTCAGAGAACCCTTTCAGAGATGATTATTACAAAAAGGCAATCTACCATCAGAATAAATCTGAGCCGCCTAGATTGAAGCAGGTTGAAGACAACAGAGATAAATCAAGGGCTCTTGCTGTGATTTATGATGATGAGGGGTATGATTGGAGTAAAGAAGTTCTACCGGAAGAAGATGCGGTGGGTTACGCATTCATGGCAAGCAATGATGAACCTAAGCCATGGAAAGATGATCGTACTGAAGAACAGAAATATCATTACCGGAAGATGATAGCTGAAAACAAAATCATTAGAATTTCTCGTATCTATCTGAATGCAAGGAGAGCCAATAGATGGGATCCAGATAGAGAGTGCTATCTTGATGAGTATGGAAATATTGCAATTGATGATAGTACACTTGATATCGAAGCCATCATTAAGGAGTACAAAGAAGAAGATGAATATTGGCAACACAAGTGGTGGGGAACTCCAACTTCGAAAATGATTGAAGAAGCGAAAGAGAAAGAGAGAAAGGAGAAAGAGGAGAAAGAGAAGAAAGAAAAACAAGTTGATATAGGCATAATTGATACTACGCAAGAGTTGACAGCTGAAAACCTGGGAGTGATGGCTGACAAAGTGCTAGCTGCAAAAGCACTTGAGGTAGATCCTAATTATGTTACTGAGTCAAAGGAGTCGGTCAGTCAAAGTGTGTCAACAAATGCGTCAGGTAACAAAAATGAGTCAGGTAACAAGATTGACGGAAATGCTGACTGCAAAAATTGCACCAAACAATGCAATTTTTGTAGCACTGTCACGTATCTTAACAATGAGAAAATCAAGAATCTGACAACAAAGGTTAGAAATGTTGAAAATCAGATTCTCGATCGTGACAAAACTGTAAGAGCTTCAACTGAACGGATCAAAGAATTAACGGCTCAAATTGAAAATGATAAAACTGAACGTGAGAAAATTAAATCTGAAAATGAAAAGTTAATTCTTGAAAACCGTCAGATTTCTGAAAAGTTTGAGAAATTGAAAAGCATTGTCAAAGATAGTGATGATCGTAATGGCAAAACATTTAAAGAAAATGAACATCTAAGAGCTGTTTTGAGAGTAAAAGAAGAATCGATTAATGAACAACTGGATCAAATTGCTAAACTGAAACTTAAAGTTCAAGAAGCTGAAATTGAGAATGAACGAATCCAGTTGAAGCTTAACAGCTATAAATCAGCAAGCTTTGTTTTGCAGCATATTGTTCCTAAACCTATAGGGAAAAACAAAGATGGCGAGGATGTGTATTCTGATGGAACGGGTGTAGGTTTTCACAAAGTTCCACCGCCAATTTTAGACAACTACACGAAAAAGCAGTCTAGTTTGGTGGAAATTGAGGAA
Organism: Helianthus tuberosus; assembly: GCA_030545235.1. Taxonomy (NCBI): domain Eukaryota; kingdom Viridiplantae; phylum Streptophyta; class Magnoliopsida; order Asterales; family Asteraceae; genus Helianthus; species Helianthus tuberosus. The sequence continues at coordinate 37 of JARYGA010016678.1, read as the reverse complement.
GAAAGTGAAGTTAAACTTCCTGAAAACATTGATGTCA
>JARYGA010016677.1:0-41880 GCA_030545235.1 Helianthus tuberosus | reverse complement strand
ATGCACAGTCATTAACACACAGATGACTGTTTAATTACTGTACGGAATGCATGAAAAAGTGCCTGTTGTCACATTGGGCATGTCACGTTTACTCCTTCTTTTTGTAATTATGTTGGTTTTGGTTGCTTATTTTCTCCTTTTGTTGGTTTAAGCTCATTTGGTCCTGTAAACTTAAAAAGAAGAAAGAAACATGTTTTTTTCCAACATTAGTACTAAAAAAAAGTTAGTTTTATGCCTCATTTGATGTAATTTATGTGTTGCATTTTGCACACATCAAATATCCCAACACTTGAATCTTTGTTTGTCCTCAAGCAAAACTCTTTAATATGTGGCTTACACACCCAAGTGGAAGAGGTAGAGGAGAAGTTTTGGGCTCATCTTGAGTGTCGGGAATCCAAGATCTTTATTGAGTTTTATTTTTATTTTATTTACAATCCTATTCGTCATGATTTATTTAGAACGATTTATAAGAAAAATTACTTTTTTGGGCATAACATGCCTTTAAAATTCCATTTATATACAAGTTCACATACCCGTAGGGTAGGGACCGGATATGCATAATGTCATCAGAACCCGAACCCGTAACCGGGTTTTTTCGTACCCATATTCTACCTGGTTTTTAAGAATACCCGGGTTTAACGAATACCCGGAACCGGGTTTAACGAATACCCGTAACCGGGTTTTAAAAATACCCGGACCAGGTTTTAAAATATGTTAATATTAAAAAAAAAGTTGGAAAAAATGCCAACAAAATTCACTACACACATTCTGTTGCTTATTTCCGGGTTTTCAAATACCCGATCGGGTTTTAACAAGACCCTATGCGGATTTTCCAATACCCGATCCATACCCGAACCCGGAAATAGGGTATTATAATACCCGGGTATTATAGAACCCGACCCGAATCCAGATACATAGGGTATGGAATTCCTGACCAGAACCCGAACCCGAATCTGATCCGGGCATTCTTAATACCCGAAAATTTAGCACCCGGTTCCATACATGGAACCGATTATTAAAAAAAAACCCGATTTGTGCCCCTCCCCTTGTTACCCAAGTGGAGACATTAAGGTTTCTTGGATTGGGAAAAGAAAGGTGGGCCTGTGACCCAAAAGTAATTTATAAACAAAATAAGGACTAAAAGCAAGGATAATGTTTGTTTTTTATTGATTTATTTGAAATGGATGGATCCTTCCATTTTGTGGCCAGTATAGTACTATGCACAAAATTTAACCTCTAAACATAACTGACTACGATCTTCACTACTCCACCCAAAAGAAACGCTACACTTTATATGGATTGTATAAAAATTGATACGGATTTTATTTTATTTTCCATAAAGTTACCATTACCCGGATACACATAAATGTTAGGTAGCGTTTGGTATGCAGAAATGAGAGATGAAATGAAATAGACCATTGTGAGGGAATGAAGAAAAGAGTGTTTGGTTGGTCGATGGAATGGAATCGTCCATCCCAAAATACATTTCATTCCCTCAAAATCATTCCATCCGTCTTCCCTATTTTTTCCCCATTCCATTCCCTCTTCACCCTTCATTAACAACACCACAACCCACCACTGTTGCTACCACCATGGTTGTAAAACAAGGTTTCCAAGGCCGAGTACTCCCCGAGTAGTCGTTACAAGGTAGGCTGCCGAGACGACTTTCTTTGACTACGCCTAATTACTCGGAATCGGTCAAACGCGGACAACCTCGGCCAAAATCGTATCTAGTAGGTCAACTCGGGCCGAGTTTGACTTATAAAATACTAAAACATAATTTCTATGCCTATCGTATTAAAAAATGAATATCATTTTCACGTATTTTGTTTTAGATATTAGTAAATTTATGTTATTTGACATATATTTAATTTCCAAAAACTAATCTATACTATATAATAAAAGAAACCACTTTAGGGACACTTGTCATCATATTAGGCCATCTCTTATAGATAATTATAATTTTTGTTTAATCTCTTATAGATAACCCTCCTACTAAATATTATTTAATTTAATATCTTATATTATAGATAATCCTAAATACTAAGTATTATTAGTTATAATATAATTCTTATTCTTTTTTATAAATCATTATTTCTTACTTAAAGTTTATCGTTACTAATCTCTCTTATTTTATAGATATTAGTCTAGGTCAGATGATTCAGTTCAAACATATATAAAGTTATTAGAAAAACATTACATATAGTATACATACATTTTTAATTGGCAATGGTGACACTATAATTTTTATAGAAAAACTAAGACAACAATTATAACTGTTTAATGTATCAATTTAGGGATTGGGGAAAAATATAATTAGGATTTTTTGGAAAGGAGAAATATGTAATTAAATTTAAGGGGTTGGAGAAATATGTAATAAGGCTTCTTAGGAGGGGGAAATATGTAAAAATCCCCTTTACTTAATACTTTAATCTGAAAATTTCTCTTGCGGGTCTAAACCCGACATTGTGAATCGGCCTTCTGGCTGCTTCCTTCCAATATTTTTTAGAGTATTGATGCCGTAAAAAAAGGGTCGTACTATTATGGCATTAACACACACATACTGGCTTTGCGAATTATAATTGTAACTTTTTATTTCTCATTAAATATAATGTAATACGAAAATACAATGATAAGTATTATATAATATAATATATTTATTTTTGTATCATTTTCAACGATTACATGTTTCTTTGATGAATTTTATAATAGTAACATACATCATCTTTATATTAACTCATTTATGTCAATTTGGTATATAAACGTCTCTATCTTTGGTTTGCATTTACAAGAAATATTTATTATATAGCTTAGATTGTTCAGCCCGTGTAACACACGGGGAACTAACCTAGTTTCTTTATAATTTTACATGTCCAAGTACTCCCCGGAGTACTCTCCACCTAGGCCGAGTACTCTCAACTCCCCGGTCGACCGACTAAGGAGCGCCTAGCGACTTTTGCAACCATGGCTACCACACACCACCACCACCGTCATCCGCCGCCGCCACCCTCCACCGCCGCGGACACCACCTACCGCCGCCACCCACCTCCGTCCTCGCCACCACCGTCGCCGCCAACCACCTTCGATCATCGCCGCCACCATTGCCGCTGCCACCTCCTCTCATCACCGCCACCCACCGCCGCCACCGCTATCAAGCGCCACCACCGCTACCACCTCCAACCACCGTCGTTGTTGCTACCACTCCCGACCACTGTCGCCGTTGCTACCACCTCCGACCACCCCTGCCACCACCATCGCCACCGCCGCCACCTACCTCCACCTCATCCACCACCACCGCCGTTGTCACTATCCGCCGTCGTCTCCACCCACCACCATCGCCAACCACCGCCGCCGCTACAACTGACACTTAGCACCACACCCCATCATCGCCCATCACTGACCACCGCCATCCGATTTTATTCCTTCGTCTTTTTTCGCATACCAAACAACAAAATGTAATTGTTTATTCCATTCACACATGGTAACCAAACAAGACATGAAATTGTAATAATCAATTCCATTACCTCATCCATTCCATTACCCGGATACACATAAATGTTAAAGTCTTTGGGATGCAAAGTCAGGGTTCTTACAAGAAACTCTTAAAATTTAACTAAAAGAATACAGACATACCTGCAAAGAAGAAAGTTTATGAAATAACAATTAAAAAACTAAAATATACAATATAATATGTTTCACATTGGTTCACATATGCAAATTCAAGTCTTTACAGAAAACATTAACACACCAAAATTGGTTCACAAGTTCAAAGAGAATAAGTTTAAACACATAGACGTAAATATAATGCACCAAGTAACACCAAGCGTGTAATGCAGCTGTGCCCAATCTAGGCCTTGGTGTATATTACGAACAACAACACGAAGAATGCCAGGTTGCAACCAACATGGTAAAGGCCTTTGAGCATCTTGTTATCTGCACGGTCGTTGATCCAAGAGATTATACTGTAAGCAGCGAAAGCGATGCCAGAACCCACAACAAATAAAAGCTTAAAGGATTTTGCAATGTGTTTTCCTTGTTTAACAACGACGAAAACACACACCAGTGATAGAACCATGCGAAGGGCGGTCGAAGCTAGTATAGGGACATTTAACCTGGTTAGACAAAACAAAGAATGATATGATCAACCATAGAAACAACTCAAACCTTCAAAGGCACAAGTAAACGTAATCGAGCTTACCTTGTAATTTGTTGGCCATTTATTCCTAGAATGCCTGGATCATTGCCGGAGGCTCCTTCTCCTTCTACTTCTACTTCTCCTTCAACTTCAAATTCTCTTTCTCCTCCTCCTACTGCTTCTCCTTCATCTCTAATTGATATGGATTGATCAAGCCTGTTTTCAAGGAAACAATACTAACAGTTGAAATATGTATATGTAAATCGTTCCAATCATGATATCGAATAGATTTACAAATGGACAGATGTTATAAATAGAGTAAGAGCTTACCCCTCGGAGTTAGGAAAATTGCGATGTTCTTCAGTTGAGTTGTTCGAAATCCCTACGTTTGTGACTCTTTCTGAAAGATTTCCATTGTTGAGTGCCGAATCACTTCATAGAAAATCATGAAAACAACTGGGATTTAGAAACCTTAGAAACAAACACACAACCTTCACCATCAGACGAATCACCTACTAGTGATTTTAGTGTCATCAAGGAATTTAAGTTAGTTAGTTTAGCATCTTGTTTTTTTAACTACGTTAAAATACATCAACTCAATTTTATAAATTGTTTGGATATTGTGTTCTAACTTAATGCTTGTGTATTCTTAAGGTGTTGAGCCTACTATTGATGGGTTGTTGGCTCAAGCTTACACCAGGAAAATATATAAACCCCATTCGGTTCCAACGAAAAGCGGTTTCGACTTCTGTTGACACAAACCGGAACCGGTTTGGACAAAAAAAAAAACTCTATTTGTGCGCCTCAAATGGAGCAAATTTAGAAAGAATATCAAATTCCCAAAGCTTTAATCCATATTTTAAGGCAAGAAACAATCTTATCAACTCAAAATCAGAAAAGACTACAGTTATTAGTATGCAGTTGGTATTTTGTATTGATGTTTTTAGGTTTCCTTCTCTGTATAGGCCCTCTAACTATCTTCGAATATGAAATCGTGAGATGAACCATAAATATAAAGTAAGGAGACCATAATCACCAAAGATTTAATCCATATTTTATGACAAGATAGTTATAACGTGCAACTCCCCAAGCAAGAGAATATGACCATTGAGCCATTTTGGTTATAAGTATGCAGTTAGTATTTTGTATTGATGTTTTGCTTTCATTCTCTGTAAACATCGAGTTTCAAACAATCAATCAAGAAAAGATTACAGAATCGCATTACTATATATATATTTCTCAAAATCATCTAACTAATCGAATAGTTTGAAATGGAAACATGTATGTATGTATGTTGATTTAGGAAGTGCAAGAAATCTAATAAAACAGGGGTCCAAATTCATACCCTGTAATTACAAGCCAACAAAAGTGTATAAAATTGAATGATCCAAGTAATTACAAGCCAGCAAAAGTGTATCAAATTGAGAAGAGCTTGCAAGCTGATTATATTAATGATTAAAGAGCTTACGCAATAACAGGGGGACGGGGGTTAGGCTCTTGTTCAACTGAATTGTTCGAAATCTGTATGTTTACAACTGTTTCTGGCAGATTCCGGTTGAAGAGAGCTGAAAAGCTTCAGAGACAATGATAAAAGAAATCGGGTTAAAACCTGCAAACTTAAAGAAGAAAAACAGAGAGTTTATTTAGAGTAAAGGTTTACTGTGCAAGCGGAGGAGCATGGTTGGCATAACCACGCTGTGCTCTGACGGGATTAAGAGGAGGAAATGTGCTAAAGCTGGAGTTCATGCTTGATGTTTCGCCGGAGAAGAAGGTGAGCGAAGGTGATTTATAGTATGAAAACAAGAGAGATGGCATGTATGTGTTAAATAGAGGCGGGGTACAAGTTTGAAAGCGCTGTAGTACAACTTCTAAAGCGACTATCAAATCTGACGACAAAGTTACACAGCCGAACTTTTTATTTTTAATAATATATGATTGTCGTAAAAGTTTTCGACGGTGTGGCTTACACAGCCGAACCTTTTAATTTTTTAATAATATATGATTTTCGTATACGTTTTAAAAGGTGTGACATCTAACACAATCACAAAGGGTAGTATTATTGTAACAATTTGGAATATTAAATCGATACCTTCAATACGCATCGTATAATTCTATACGATGCGTATTAGGATTAGTTCAAACTTAAATCGATACCTTCAATACGCATCGTATAATTCTCCAGCTGAATTGTTTGGATTCGGTATGTTTATTACAATTGTTTGTGGCTGATTCCGGTTGAATAGGGCTGAAAAACTTGAGAGACAATGATAAAACAAATCCGATTAAAACAACCTGCTAAGTAAAATAAGAGAAACAGAGAGAGTTTTGAGAAAAGGTTTACTGTGGAAGAGGATGATGATGATTAGCATAGCCACTGCGTGCTCTGACGGGGTTAAGAGGAGGAAATGTGCTTAAGCTGGAGTTCATGCTTGATGTTTCGCCGGAGAACAAGGTGAGCGAAGGTGATTTATAGTATGAAAAAAAGATCGTTTCAACGAATCGTTTCTCATCTCAAACGATGTCGTTCTCATCTAATGTGCTCAGACGGGATTAAGAGGAGGAAATGTACCATTTCAGCCCATTTTTTTTAACATGTTTCAACGAAACGATGTCGTTTCTGGTTCTCATCTAATGTGCTCAGACCGGATTAAGAGGAGGAAATGTACCATTTCAGCCCAAATTTTTTTTTTAACATATCAGACCCTGAGTTTGCATTTTATAACGGTTTTGTCCATTGACACTAACTTTGTTACTTTTTTACAGTTAAGTATAAGTGTAATTAGGTCATTATATACCATAGGGGCTGTTTTTGATAATTACAAAGTTCTTTTAATATTTAAGAGATTATTAATGCAATTATTCAAGTTTTTTTTATTATTTTGTTATTTTCACGATTATTATATAAAAAATACGTTTTAAATATGCAAATAAATATGTATTTTCATTAACCGTTTATTTTTATAAAAGTCGTTCTAAAAATCTAATAAAACAGGGGTCCAAATTCATACCCTGTAATTAAAAGCCAACAAAAGTGTATAAAATTAAATTATCCAAGTAATTACAAGCTAGCAAAAGTGTATCAAATTGAGAAGAATTTGCAAGTTGATTATATTAATGATCAAAGAGCTTACGCAATAACAGGGGGATGGTGGTTAGGCTCTTCTTCAGCTGAATTGTTTGAAATCTGTATGTTTATGCCTGCTAATTCTGGCTGGTTTCGGTTGACGAGAGCTGAAAAACTTAAGAGATAATGATAAAAGAAATCGGGTTTAAACGTGCAAATTTAAAGAAGAAAAACAGAGAGTTTATTTAAAGTAAAGGTTTACTGTGCAAGCGGAGGATCATGGTTGGCATAACCATGTTGTGCTCTGACTGGAGTTGGAAGATCAAATGCGGCAACAACGCTGTAGTCCATGCTTCTCCGGAAACTACAATAAACTTAAGCTTAACCTTAAGCGGAGTGTTGATATTTAAAGAGGTTCAGGAATTGTTGGTAGAAAGACTGACAACTATGGCTGCAAACGAACCAAACGTTCGGCGAACAGTTCGTGAACCGTTCGGCGGGAAGTTGGTTTGTGTTCGTTCGTTTATTAAACAAACGAACACGAACAAGAAATTTCGTTCGTTTAGTTAAATGAACAAACATGAACAAAGGTCGTGTTCGTTTGTTTATGTTCGTGAACGTTCGGTAACGTGTTCGTTTGTGTTCGATAGTTCATTAGTGTTTTTAGCTTTTATATTTATTTAAATACTTCAAAATTCCGACAAATTAAATATCTAATAAGTGCCAGTGTATTATATATTTTTTTCATGAACGATTGTTTGTGTTCGTTTGTTTCCATTTGGGTTCATGAACATTAGTTTGTGCTCATTTGTCTTCTTCAACGTTCGTTTTTGTTTGTTGCCTAAAATTAACAAACAAACACAAATGAACACGAACAAGTTAATTTCCTTAACAAACGAACACGAACATAAATCTCGTTTGATAAGTGTTCGTGAACGGTTCGCGAACGCATATATTTCTTAACAAACGAACACGAACAAGGTCTTGTTCGTGTTTGTTCGATTCGTTTGCAGCCCTACTGACAACATATAGTTTACAACTAAAGCGAGCAAGTACAACTCCACAACCATTTATATACTATTAATTTGAAACATTAGTATGCATATTTGGTTGTAAGTTGTGCTTAATTGGTTGTACCTTAACCAAATATAGGTTGTTAGTTGTGCTTAAGTGGTTGTACCTTAATCAAATCATAATGGTTTCATTACCTTACCAAATTCAATCTGTTTTGTATGCATGTATGGTTGTAAATTGTGCTTAAGTGGTTGTACCCTAATCAAATAATGGTTTCATTATCTTACCATATTCAATCGATTTGATCAATTCAAAGTTGTGTTGTTTTATTTGTAAATTATTATTATTTATAATAATCTAATTAATTTAGCCAAAATCTTGTATAAATATAATTTGCAACATATTGATGCAAATGGTTGTTGTAATTTATGCATTATGGTTTTTATAGTGGTAATGATATATATTATATATAGATTACGATGAACCAGACGCGGGTTCATCGTAACGAGCGAGTTATAGATCAACTTAGTTATTTTATTCTATGTTTTACGTTTCAGTTTAATTTCTTCGCATTAACACCGCAACTTCAGTGTCGGTGGTCGCTGACAGTAGTATGACATTAGTACTCGCCCCCGCCGCAACGCGAGGGGTAGTTAATACTAGTTAACGAAAAGTCATGATGCATGGGATGGGAGGGAAGACCTAATAATAACGAAAAGTTTCGTGGTCAACGTCTCAAGCTCAACGAGGGGATGAGATGATATGTTGTTGTTACGAGTTGAATTGAATGATCCAAGTAATTAAAGCCGGAAGTGGAATTCTTTTTCATCTTCTAAAGGAGGACACGCAGGTATCCATTATTTTTTAGTTTTCCATTCTATTACTTTTTTATCCGTCTTTACTATTATTGAAAAAAAAACCGAAAGGTTAGTTTGATTGTCTTCGTTTCGTTTAATTTACGCATGTGTATGCTATCTCTATATGATATACATTTACAGATAAACAACACGAAGTTGAAAAAAAAAAACATATTAATAAAATAGTTTCATAAACTTTAGGTAGAGCTGACAAATAATGTCTTATCATGTTTAACGGATCTCTGACGATGCGTATAACACAAGTACTAAACATAGATGCAACTCATTTAACTATTTTATATCTTATTTCTATAACACAGTTTTATGTTTTATGAATCAAGAAAAAGAAATGATGAATCTCAACCTTCTAATTATATTTATTTTTAAAAAAGTAAAAATATGACGTTGTGTACTTTTTTAGTAAACAGATATCTATTGTCAGCCATGTCTTTATGTAAGTAATCTGTGGGTATGTATATGTAACAATCATATTTTTAAATATGAATTATTAAAAAAAAAATTTACGCGGTTTATATTTGTTCTCGAGCCGAAAAATAAAGTTGAGGTTTTCACTATTCAAGATCATTTTCGACATTGAGAGATCCAAACCTCCAAACAAAACACCTAGCTTATAATGCTTATCTAAAATAGAATATGCATCACCAATAACAAAGCGTTATCCTTTGTTTAACGGATACTCTATTAGGGAAGGAGGGGTGGTCACTAGTAATAGAAATCTATCACTCCCACTATCTAATCAAATCATGCCATGTCATCACCTAATATTCTATCACTAGTGATAGAAATGTAGGGGAGTGGCATCACTAGTGATGGAATTCTATTACTCTCAAATTTTTTTAATTTTCATTTTTAAATTAGAAATTTTTAATTTTATTTTAAAACAAAATTATAAATTTCACTAATTTTTTTAATTTTTTATTTTAAATTAGAAATTAACAATAAAACAGTAAAATTAAAAATTTCATTAAATTTAAAACATACTACTTCAATTTAACATACTAGAAACATACATTTAAAAAAAAAAAAAACCTACTCATCGTCCGAATCCTGAAACTCCAAACCTAGAGAACCTACTAGTTCGATTAAATCGTATCTCAACTGAAAGTGAGTTTCTTCATTACGCAATTCTAGATGGATATTTTGTGGAACTTGAACTTGTGTAGGAGGATCCGGCACCCAATCCGGGGATATTGCACGTCCGTCTTCTTTGATCAGCATATTGTGCAATATGATACATGCATACACTATGCTATGTATTGATTTCTTGGTCGTCGCACGAACCGGTCAGTGTAGTATACCCCATCTACCCTTTAAAACACCAAATGCCCTCTCAACATCTTTTCTTGCCGATTCTTGCAATTTTTTGAATGCGATTTCTTTAGGCTCGACAGGAAATGAGGGAGCTTTCACAAAAACAGACCAAGACGGGTAGATACCATCCACAAGAAAAAAGCCTCGTCTGTAATGTCGATCGTTAACATAAAAAGGAGAGGAAGGTGTGGTACCATCCGTTACGCTTTGGAACAACGGCGACGTGTGCAACACATTGATGTCGTTGTTTGAACCTGGAACACCGAAATACGAATGCCAAATCCATAAATCATTCGACGCCACCGCTTCTAGTATGATGGTTGGTCTTTTGATGTCTCCCCTAACATACGCCCCTCGCAACTCTCTTGGACAATTTTTCCACTCGATATGCGTACAATCGATGCTACCGAGCATCCCGGGAAAATGCCATCTAGCCTCGTGTGCGGCGTAAATACGTGAGATGTCGTGGCTCGTCAGTTTACGTAAAAACTCGTTAGCATACAACTTAATGACCGCGTTGCAAAAAAATTGCAAACATTCACGTGAAGTTCTTTCCGACATTGCTAGGTATTCATCATATTGATCGGGAGGGTTACCTGTCGCTAGTTGGCGAATGGCGGACGTGCATTTTTGTATCGGCGTGAAACTTGGTTTGCCCCTCGCATCGTAACCTTCTTGAAACCATTCCTCGCTTGCTTCGATGTCTCCAACAATCTTTAAAAATAATTCTTTGGGTAAACGAAACCGATCTCTAAACGTTTTGGCATTGTAGAGCGGATTTTCCACAAAATAATCGTTCATCAAAACTTCGTTGGCACGTATACGATCACGGTCGACCATCTTCTTCTTTGGGCGGGACGACTCGGCATCAAGCTCGTTATACACCGACAGAAAATATTTTAGCGTTTCGTTGTCGGAAGACGACTCGGTATCACTATCGCTAGAAATCGGAAACGTCGAATCCGTAGGGAATTCCATTTGAGAAAGATATAAAAATTGTGTGAAATGGGTTTAAAATGGTTTAAAAGATGTAGATTGGTGTGTGTAAAATGGTTTAAAATGGAGATATAAATAGATAAATGGTTTAAAGTTTTTTTTTTTTTAATGAATATTACCGTTTTAAAACGGTCAAAAAATCAACAACGGTCCAATTTTTCAAAAGTTCAACGCGTTATACATTCCACGCGTTACAAAAATAACGCGTTAAACTTGTACCGGCGACGGTGTTCCGTTTTGCTTTCACGCGTGATGGGGGTGGTATAACGTACCACCCCGTGTGCCCTAAGTAAGTATTAATCCCATTAATTACATGGCAAGAAAAGAGTGTTAATCAGGTAATTGGAGAAAAGAGATTACAAGTTGATTAGGATATTAACCATTAGTGGTATATACATCTAATGATCAATGATCTTACACTAAATTGGGGCGATGGGGATTACGCCCTTCTTCAGCTCAATTGTTCAAAATCGTTATGATTGTTTTTTTACGAGAGCTGAAAAGGTTGAAACACAATGATAAACCAAATCAAGTTAAAACTGCAGCTAAATAAGAACAGAAAAAAGGTATAGACGTAGGAGAGATGACACCAATTTAAACGTACAACTATCAAAGAAAACGATGTCGTTTCTCATCTAATTTTTAAAATGATAAAGTTTATTGTTTATTCTAAAATTCAAAAATAAGAAAACAATGTCGTTTCTCATCTAATTTTTAAAATGATAAAGTTTATTGTTTATTCTAAAATTCAAAAATAAGAAAACGATGTCGTTTCTCATCTAATTTTTAAAATGATAAAAGTTTATTGTTTATTCTTAAATTCAAAAATAAAATGAATAGATTAGTTTTATTCTTCGCTTATGTATAAGTTACACGTATGTGTGTTATATCACGTACACATTTATAGGTAAACGATATAAAAAACATATTAATAAACTAGTTTGATGATTGTTGTTTATAAATATATCTCAGGTTTATCATTGTCACCGCGTTGCAGCAAATTTCTTTTGTTATTTCGTATGTGTTTACATGTGTTTTAAAATCACTACGAGCGCGTTGCGCACGGAACCGCTGACAAGAATAAAAAAAATGTAGAAAAAACCACTAAAAGATAACCGAAAGAAAATCAACCAAAAAAGTTGTATGGTAATGATGATGCTCGTATAAAACCCGAGGTCAGAGATGAGCAAATGTTAATGTGTACCAGTACCGAATTTCCCGAACAGAAAGATCTTAAGTACCAATTCGGTACCGACTTTTGGCGTTCCTGGTACCGGTTCGCTACCGGTTTTTACTTTCATATTTCGGTACCGTAACCTGTATTTTCGGTACCAGTACCGATTCGTTATCGGTTGGCACCAAGCTCATCCCTACTCTAGAAACTAAAAAAAGGAAATCATTAAAAGTTGAAGCAAATCAACAAAAAAAAGTTATACGATACCGTTGTTCGTACGATACCCGTGATCAGGGATGAGCAAATGGTACCGGATAGCAGTACCGAATTTCCCAAACTAAAAGATTTTCATTATTAATTTGGCACCGACTTTTGGCATTTTCTGTACCAGGCTAGTGCCGGATTTTACTTTTATGTATACTGATACCGAAAAGGACCGTACCTGTATTTTGAATACCAGTATTGATTGACACCAAGTTTATCCCAACCTGTGATAAAAAAAACATTAAAGCTAAGAAAAATAATTACACTATTATCATAATATTAAACTAATAAAAGTATTAAAAAAAAAACTATATATATTATTCAAATGCTAAATGACTATTCATTAGGTTTCTCTATAATAATAATAATAAAATAATAATAATAATAATAATAATAATAATAATAATAATAATGTAATGTAATATATAATGTAATGTTAGAAAACTACTAACAAACAAGCAATTTTATTTTATTTTATTTTATTTTTGCTTTTTAAATGTTACAAATCATTATGAAAATACGAAAAAATAACAATAAACATATATGTAGATCAGGGAGTTAGTGTAAGTATCTATGGAAAACCCATTTAATCTAGAAAACTTGGGAAACTTGTTATGTGTGGTCAAGATTAATCCCCCTCACTTTCTATATTCAAATGTCTAAAGGGCAATTTCGTCATTTGATAAACCTATCAATATCAAATCACTTTTTTGTACTTTACCTACCTTTTCCACTCCCCATGTCATCTTGATTCCCACTCCACCAACTTCACCTTTCTCTCTCGATTCCCACCCCACCTTACTTTCTATAGTTCAAGAGATCTTCATCTTCCCTCCATTGATCATTCTCATCTCTTTCTCTCTCACACACAAACTCAAACTCAAACTCAAACTCAAACTCAAACACAGTTCTAGTTTTTTATCGGTGTTTCATGGGTGACCCACATGACTTTGTGGATGATCTTAGTGCGTACTCTCCTAGACGTGTATTCCGTAACAACTTCATCGGTGATCGAAGCCACCAAATCTGAAGATCGAAGCCACCATTGAAGATCGAAGCCCCAATCAAAGCTCTCAAAGAAAAGGAAGCACGGTGTCATTTTAATCACATCTTTGTTTCTGTTTTTTAGAGAGAGAAAACTAATATTTTGGAAGGAGAAACAACATTTTTCATCTTGTTCAACTAGACACCAAGAACACACACACAAGTGTGTGAGAGAGAAACAGGTTTAAAGATCTTACTTTTGTTATTTATGTAATTTGTTTAGATTTATACTTTGTATAACGTTTGGTAGATTTAAAATCAGAGCTAGTTTGTTTATTTTATTTTTTAAATCAAGATCTAGAAGAAATTTTTGTATGTTGTATTTCTCTCTTCAAAGTGTATTGATATTTTTTATGAAGATTAATGTTAAATTTCTAAATTGTTTGTCCAGCGATTTTGAGTTAATGATTGCTTTTAGTTGGATTTTTTTTTGTGTGTGTGTGGGGGGGGGGGGGGGGTGTGGGTGAGCTGGGTTTTTTTTAGGGTTTATAAATTGGATTTGGTTTAATTTGTTTTCTGGTTTTGTTTAAATTCAGCATCACCATTGTTGGTAGATAATTAGTTTGAAAATCTATAATTTTTACGATGTATGTTTCAAATTTCTTTGTTGTTTAGTTGTTTTTTGAATAAATTCACTCCGATATTACATTTTCATTACCTTTAGAAAGTCCATAATTTAATCGGATATCGGGTTTGTTTTACAAATAGAAATTCGTGTTTTTTACGGGCATAATTTGCTACATATGTTACATTTCTATCAGCTACATTTATGTGAAGAGTATATTGATATTTTTTACGAAGATTAATGTTGACTTTCTAAATTATTTGTACAGAGTATATTGATATTTTTACGAAGATTAATGCTAAAATTTCTAAACTGTTTGTCATATATGTTGTAACACGTGTTACACTGAGGGTTACATATGCTGCATACAGGGTGTTACATGTGTTACACCCAGTGGGCTAGACATGTATACACATGTTACATGTTGATGTTACATGCGTCTAACACAGGGTGTTACATGTGTTACATATGTTGCATACAGGGTGTTACATGTGTTACATATATAGCCTCTTGTCTAACACATGAGTATACACTTGTTAATGTAATTAGGTTTTGTGGTTTTTTATTTACCAATTCAATATCTAACATATACAAGAAACATGTTTGTTAGCACATATGTTCTTTTTATTAAGTTTCATGAGAATGACAAGTGATTATATGCAAATATAATATAACATGATGTAATATGACGTGTACCTATTTATCCCTTTAATTTGTTACACTAGTTTCATATACTGCTAGTTACATATATTACTTATTTATCAATTGATGTGACGTTTTGGATGATGTAATGTTGTTACATATGTAATTTTACTAAGTTTAAACTAACACTGACGGAGCTGCACATATGTAACATATGTTTGTAACATATGTTACGCTAGAGGATAACACATGTATAGCCACATTACGTAGGGGTGAGCAAGAAAACCGAAATAACCGAACCGTAACCGAATAACCGAAATAACCGAACCAAAAAAACCGAACCGAAACAAAAACCGACGGTTCGGTTTTCGGATTTTTAATAACCGAAAATTTGGGTTCGGTTTTCGGATAAATGTTTTCAATAACCGAAAAAAAACCGAACCGAACCGATAAGTTACAATCCATATATTTTTATGTTTAAGTTTAAATTGTTTAAGTGTTTAACCCAATGCTAGTAGAAAATGTTAATTTTATTCTTGAATGTAAAGTGTTTATAATAAAAATATTATAACTGAAATGATTTATTATTACCTATAAGATATAACAAAATTTAATATAAAAATTAAATTTAATAAAACTTTGAAGAAACATAAAAATATATTAGAATGTTAGGTTTATGTAAACAATATTAATTAAAGAGGTGAACTATAATAACTTAAATATAAACATATAAAAAGATTGTTATAATATAAATTACACTTTTTTTTTTGAATCTTACATAATTTTGTTCCAAAAACCGAAATAACCGAAAAACCGAACCGAACCGACGTAAAAATCGAAAAACCGAAACCGAAAAAAACCGAAACCGAACGGTTTTTAAAACCCAAAAACCGATATTTCGGTTTCGGTTTTGATTTTACCCAAAAACCGAACCGAACCGAACCGTGCACACCCCTAACATTACGCATGTTACATATGGTTTTTACATGTGTTACACAAGTGGTTTTGACATGGTTTTTACACGTGTTTTTACATTTTTTGTTAGTTTGGTTGCTTGTTTGGGGCTTTTGATCTGAATACTAACTGTTTTTTTGTGTTATACTAGGCGGTAATACATGTATAGGCATGTTACATGTTTTACAACAAAAAGTTTACACATGTGTAACATGTAACATGTAACAGTAAAGATATATTTTTTCATTGATACTTGAAAAGATACCTTTTTTCATTGTTACTTGAAAAGATATCTTTTTTCATTGTTACTTGAAAAGAATATGTAGTTGTAACATGTGTTACACATTTTAAAATTGTCTATCTTTTTCAAATAACAACAGGCATTGTGACATGTATCTGGATAATGTAAAGGGTTCGAATAAGACTATGCATTTTATTTGGAGTTCTGACACTTGTTACATGTGTTACCCCCAACATGTAACACGATTTTGTGCTAACCGCCTACCCTCTTTTTTCCCAGGTACAACATGATTGGTGAAGCTCAGTATGTTCTTCGTTACTTAGTTTAACGTATGTACGTTTCATGTGAAACATAAACAATATCCCGCTCGTGTTTCAACATGTATTTTGGTTGTAATTTGACAATGGCATGGTTGCCCTTAACTTGTTTTACTAGATGTGTATATTCTTGTGTATGGTAGCACTTTTATATGTTACCTTTACCACTTTTTATGTTTAACGACCTATTTTTGTTTTTTAAAAGGGTGCACCTCTGTAACCAATTCGGTAACTAATCAAACCATCATGTGATTACTTTTATGTGATTACTTCCATTATATTAGATGAAAATGATTCCCATGTGTTGCATTTACTTTTGTAACGTGTGTTACAAATCACATGTACTAGCATGTTTGGATGTATACATGTTACATATACTAAGTGTTTTATAGGGGAAGGATGTATAGAAAACCCACTTTAATTTAGAAAACCCGGGAAACTCAAAGCTCCCGATGTTTTTTTTTTTTGAAAAAAATTATACGTGTTATATACATGTTTTTAAGGGTTTTGGGCAAAAAAAATCAAAAAAGCGCCGAGTATATATTTTTAAAAAAAATAAACAAGTTTTGGTGTAACACGTGTTACATTCATCTGACATATTTGTAACACGTGTTACACCAAAACTTGTTTATTTTTTTTTAAAAAATATCTACTCGGCGCTTTTTTGATTTTTTTTTTGCCCAAAACCCTTAAAAACATGTATATAACATGTGTATATTTTTATTTTTTTTTTAAATTCGGGAGGTTAGAGTTTCCCAAGTTTTCTAAATAAAAGTGGGTTTTCTATAGATACTTACATGTGTTTTATATACACATGTAACATGCGTATGCCTTTGTGGTGCATATACTCATGTTACTTGTATACGTATGTTATTCACTACATTGTATGTAACACATGTTACTCATGTTACATGTATATGTATGTTATTCACTATATATGTGCCTTGTTTTTATTCACTACATCGTATGTAACACATGTTCCACCATGTACTGCATTTACTTACGTAAGATGTGTAACACATGTTACAATTGCTTATTGTTTCCAAGTAACATTAAAGGTATGTACCTTGTTTTCTACTTCATCCTGTGTAACACATGTTACACTTGTTAATTAGTATCAAAGGTTACAATTGAAACAATATGTTGACCACCCAATGCTCGTCTACTACTTTTCTTACAATTGGTAATGAATAAAACATGTTAACTAATAACACATGTAACTGATAACTGGTAACCAAATACATTTCCCACCATAACTATTTAACATCCAGACACCAACATATTACAGAGAAGACCAGAATGGTCATATTGTATTTTGGGTTATGGCCATAATTTAAAATAAACAAAATTCGTGGTGACTACGATAGTTACAAAAACCACCACGCATATATCACTAGCCAGTTGACTTGTTATAAACAAAAGTTGTGGTACCCAAGATAACTACAAAAACCACCATAGATGTTCCCACAAAAACTGTAGAAAAGACAACACTACCACACTCAGCGCCCTCCCATAAATGAGGCAGCTTCTATCTTGCCTTTCAAAGTGTTAGAGGGCGACAACAGAATATTATGAGTGGCATACTTCGTCCGCAACTTTCTCACCTCCTTCATTTTCCTGCTCCCATTTGTTAAAGGGCGACAACAGGATATGAGTGCCGTTCAAAGTGTTAGAGGGCGACAACAGAATATGAGTGGCATACTTCGTCTGCAACTTTCCTACGCACGACCTCCCCTTCAGTTTCTTCTCTTTCTTCATCCCATTCATCGTCCGTTTCTTCGTCTACTTTCTTTCGCTTTTTCGGTATCTTACCAGTTTGCGATCTTGTTACTCTCTTTGTTGCTGCAAATAAAACAGGTTTAACACATGTTACTTAATTTCATTAAAATAAAACAGGTTACCTAATATGTTTTTGATAAAATAAAGTCAGGTTTAACATATGTTACCTATTTTTATAAAACTAAGACAAGTTTAACACTTGTTACATAACTTGGAAAAAATATGAGAGCTTAACACATGTTAACTAATCTGATAAAAATAATACAGGTTTAACACATGTTACATAATTTGATAAAAATAAGACAGGTGTAACACATGTTACACTAACATGTTTACCTAATAGGAGAGGTTTAACACATGGTAATAAGACAGGTTTAACACACGTTTACATCATTTGATAAAAATGAGACAGGTTTAACACATGTTACACTAATATGTTTACCTAATCAGGGAGGTTTAACACATGGTACCCTAATAAGAAGGTTTAACATATGTTACGCTAATATGTTTATATGCTTTTTAGTCCGTTGACTTGTACCCTAATATCATACAGGTTTAACACATGTTACGCTAATATATTTATATGCTTTTGAGCCCTTAGACTTGTACCCTAATATCAGAGGTTTACCTAATTTGTTTTTGACAGAAAACAAGGCAGGTCTAACACATGTTACCTAATATGTTTTTGATAAAAAATATAAGACATGTTTAACACATGTTTTTGACAGTAAACAAGACGGGTTTAACACATGTTACAAATCAATAGTTTTAACGTGCAGTTGGCAAGTTGGCAATCCAAAAAAAAAAAAATAATAAATAACCCAAGACTGTTTCTACTCAAAATAACTAACACTTCCTAGTCGCATTCAAAACAAAAATCACCATCGATCGAACCAAAAAACACCTACCCATTGGAAAAAAAACATAAAAACCAACATTAACACTTTCTAGTCTCATTCAAAACAAAAATCACCACCGATCAAATCACACACCGATCGGACCAAAACACCTACCGATCGGAAAAAACAGAAAACCCAACATTTATCCGATCAAAACACCTACCGATCGGAGAAAAGAAAAAATCATCACCGATCAAAACACCTACTGATAAAAAATCGAACCAAACTTACTTGCTTCTGCACTTAGTTCTTGCTTTCTTCCATTTCCGGCAACTTTTATCGGTCAGATCATCTTATCCGGTGCCCCTTTTCTTCTCCGGTCAGATCATCTTCTCCGGTCAGATCATCTTCTCCGGTCAAAACACCTTTTTCCGGTGCCCCTTATCTTCTCCGGTCAGATCATCTTCTCCGGTGCCCCTTTTCTTCTCCGGTCAGATCATCTTCTCCGGTGCCCCTTTTCTTCTCCAGTGGGTTTTGGGAAGGTCGATTGTTTGAGAGAGAAAGAGATGAATTTGGGTTGAGTATTTTGAAATGTTTGAAATGAGGTTGGGGTATTTGATTAGTTCTTATAGATATTTGTGCACCTCCTTTAATGCATGTCAAATCACATAATATTATAATATATATAATGTACTACAATTATGGTTGATTTTACCCATATGCCCTTGAAGTACCTTTATTGACTTTATCACTCTATTTAATTTAATTTAATTAAAAAAGGCTTCAAATTTTATGAGCCATTGGATGATCTTGATCAATGGTCATAGATTGGGTTTCCTAGGTTTTCTTAGTACAAATAAGTTTTCTATATATCCATGCCCCAGGGAGTTATATATATATAGGTAAAGGGTAGAATACAAATGCGCTTATCGTACGATACGTACGCGATCATCACAACCGTCAGATCAGGTGCAGATCTGGTGCGAATTCAATACATATCGCATGTGAAAAAATGGTTAGCATGGGGTAGTGTGAAAAATGGCATGGGGTGTGTAGATGGACAAAATCGCATGTGGAAGATTGAATATCGCATGTGAAAAAATGGCAGCATGGGGTAATGTGAAAACTGGCATGGGGTGTGTAGAATCGCATGTGGAAGATTGAATATCGCATGTGAAAAAATGGCAGCATGGGGTAATGTGAAAAATGGCATGGGGTGTGTAGAATCGCATGTGCAAGATTGAATATCGCATGTGAAAAAATGGCTAGCATGGGGTAATGTGAAAAATGGCATGGGGTGTGTAGAATCGCATGTGGAATATTGAATATCGCATGTGAAAAAATGGTTAGCATGGGGTAATGTGAAAAATGGCATGGGGTGTGTAGATGGAGAAAATCTCATGTGGAAAACTGAATTCGTACAGTTCATACAGTTCGCATGGAGCTATGAAATCGCATGGGAGATGAAGATCTGACGGCTGGGGTTATCGCGTACGTAATGTACGATAAGCCCTATTGTACGTTAACCGGCCTCTATATATATATAGGGGATGGATCATGAGAAAACTAGTTTAAATGAGAAAACCAAAAAATTAACCAAAAAAGCCTAAAAAAAACCTAAAAACATACCAATTTTTTTTTTACAATTTTTTATATAAAAATCGCTACTTTTTATGTATGGAAAAAATTTTCAAAAAAAAAAAAAAAAGTTTTTTGGTTGTACTGCACATGTGCACTGATACATAAAGCTTATACCACTTAACCCACCCCCCACCGGCACCCCCCAAAAACCTAAACCCCCCCACCCCCCAAAAACCTAAATTCACCCTCCCACCAAAAGCCTAACCCCCCCCACCCCCACCCCCCAAAAACCTAAACCCCCCTCCCCCCCACACCCAAAAACCTAATCCTAATCATAAACCTTAAAAAAAAAAAAAAAAAAAAAAAAAAAAAAACTAACCCTAAAAGCTAAACTAGACTCAAAAAGCTAATTTTAAGCATGTAATGCAATTGTAGTACATGTTATATTGCACATGTGCACTACTATAATAATAGTATTGAAAACAAGACGACACCATAAATATTTTTTTATGTCATAAACAATATGCTCGAATATACTTGAATGAAAGATACAAAAATTTGTGATCTTATGGTGCCATTTTTTTTTTAAAATGATAACGTATGGAAAAATAGGAAATATTTGAAAAGTTATATATTTTTTTTTCCAATTTTACCCCTCCTTCATTAAAAGTCCCCCCCCTCCTTCATTAAAAGTCTCCCCCTCATTTTTAGGTGTTTTAGTAAGTTTTCTAGTTTTCTCATGATCCTCTCCCTATATATATATATAATAGGGCAAGGATAAAACGAAAACTCAGTTCAGTTAAAAATATCTAGAAAACTGCTTAATAGCCATTGATTTGTGTCAATCTATAGTTGTGATCATATCAAGATTCAGATCTGATTACTTATAAATATAATATGATTAGATGTACTAGAAAGGTAATTTTGGAGTTAACCTGGTTAGACAAAATACAGATAGATATAATAAGAAATAGATACAGCTCGAAACCTTCAAAGACACAAGTAAAACGTAATTGAGCTTACCTTATAGTTTGTTGGTCATTTATTCCGATAATGCTTGGATCATCAATAGGGAGTTCTTCTTCTTCATCTTCAATGCTTATGGAATGATCAAACGTGCTTTTAACAAAATGATAACAATAGGTAATAATATATGTAGGTTCGTTTCCGGATCGATTCCGTAACTCCGATGATTGCGTAGGATCTCGTATCACGTGAGGAATCCGTGTACGAGAGTGGATCAGACACAAGAACGTAATTAATCTATGTTTCTATTGAATACATAACAATGTACAATAACTTGAAACAGTATGCCTTGAGTTTTCTCTCAACTGACAGAAGTTCTCAAATGTTAAGACATGACTCCTATTTATAGAGTGAGTCCATCCACTCTAACATACACATTCCTTAGCACGGATGGACCTTAGCAGGGATGGACATCTTAGCAAGGATGGACATTTCTGAACCTTGTCTTGAACATCTGACAGCTGCGATACGTGATTGACGGAAGTGATAGACATTATGCACTCACAGACTCCCCCTTGGATATTACTGCAGTCAATCTCGTAGTTTTCTGTCATTTTCTCTCTCTCTCTCTGAGTCTTTTAGACGCTTTGACATCTTCAGCACCACGGACTCCCTCTTCAAGCTCTTCTTGATTATGTGTTCTGAATCAGCTCCCCCTTTCGGTTGACTCTTTCTCCAGGCTCCCCCTTTCGTTAAGCTTCCGTTCTTTTTAGGATCGACACCTGGATTTTTGAATACAAGCTCCCCGTTGCATTGAGCTCGTCTTCAGACTCCCCCTTAGTCTCAACTATCGGGATCGTAATCTGGATTAACATCTGAAAATCACAAATATTTAATAGTGAAAGCTTTTTGAATGAAAATTTGGTTCTAAACAACGATATAACAGTATGTAGACTTCCAGAATTAACCAACTCTACTACTCCCCCTATCAAACAACTATATATATATCTGACAGTTTAAGCATCCAAAAACCTGACAGATAATCATCCAAGTCCAAATTAATGACCTTGGAGATTTCACGAACTGTTTTTTATTTTTCATTTAAAACCTCAAGTTTCAAATTAATGAACTTGTTTTTTTTCAGAAACACGTTCAACATACTCAGATTTTGAAACTCAGCTTTCCAACATCGGTTGTCGAAAGTAAGTAGAAACAAAATCTTTTTTAATTTTTCAAAGTTTATGCTAAAACACACTCAAAATCTTTTTGTAATTTTTCTTTAATGAAATGCAGTAAAGAAATATTTACAGACAATATTTTTGATTGAGTTGTGTCAGAGGATCATATCAGTTTATGACAAATCACTAGCACCGTTGAGCTATAAACACTTTAAGTTCTAAAAGATTCACTTAGATTGTCAGTATACTGATCCATTTAAATTTTCATACAAAGTTCAACTGATTCGAGATACGAGATTTAGTGTTTTAAGAACTTAAACTTATTCGCGTGTCCCACCTAAGAATATACTCCCGTATCAAAATTCCCTAGATTCAGTCTTACAGGTGAATATACTATATTGATATCTGTACTCTGGGTTAATGCGAGACCTTGAGAGCTCAGGTATGAACTACCGTTCAGTCAAAGAGATGAAGGCTCGAATTTGATATATATCTTTCGATATTTTCTCAATTTTTATGCAGAGGGTAAGCTTTAAGCGCATAAAGTATTAAACGAGGTCTAGGCCATTGCTGACGCAAAATAAAAAGACCAGGTATAATACCCCAGATATCAAACAGTATAAAGACCTAATATCTCAGAATCAGGCAATCGCTTAACAAAGATTTCGGGGATTACCCATATATCCAAGAGATGTTCCCCACGAGATAAGCAAGTTATTGATATTTAGGTTTATATCTCGAAATCAATCTACTGAATGTGTAAAAACCTACTGACACATCATCAGTGAGACCGTTTATCACATTTGACCTTTCATTTCTTTAGCGTACTGTGATTGTCTACCGATGTACTATCATTTCCTCTTTTTACACAAAACTCTTTTTCATTTTTTCATTTTCTCATGTTTTTGGCTTTTTCAAATTTTCAAATGTTTTTGTATTTTCAAAATTTTTACCCCCCCTAAAATCCAAAACATTTTAAAGAAAATTTGATAACCGATGTAGATAACTTTATCTCGCCATCCATTTTCTGCTTTACATGCTCTGTTTTGCAGAAAGTACCCCCATGATTTACAACACATTGATTTTTAACAATGTTAAAACCATTTAATCATTTGTGAAATAATCATGTTTGTCCAGCCGTGAGGGTTTCGGCATATTCAATTAACATATTTTTGATTTTTTTTTAATTTTTAACAAATTTAAAAACAAATATATTTTTTTGATTTTTCAATTTTTAACAAAATAAAAACATATTTTTGGTTTTAAAAATTTTTATTTTTAGGGTTTTTAATATATGGTTTATTTATGTACAAAAACGAACAAACTCCCTGTTTTCACTTGCATGGATCTACAACCTCCTCTTGTGCCAGGCTGCTCCTCTGTTCATTCTAACAATCATCCATCTTCTGGAGCACCTGCACATTCAAACACTTCAATCATTTGAACAATGCAACCCAGGCCTGTTTGACCTTGGGTATTGAGACACAATGAGAATTGTTTAATTTCGGAAAATCTTTATCACTTTTCACAAATACATTTTCATTTCGATTATCACTCACAGAAGTAACTTGTTTCTTTGCCACCCAAACTTGTCCCTTTGAAACATTTCTTCGATAAAATCTTGGATCATTTTGAACATTTTGTTTTGACAAATCATTCTTAGGTTTTCAGATTTGTTTTGGTTCAAATTTGGATGTTTTTGACTTCCAAATTTGTTTTGATTTTGGTAAATCAACCTTTTGTTTCCAAATCTGTTGTGGCACAACTTTGGGTGTCGTTGGTTTCGGTTTCCAAGTTTGTTTTGATCCAAACTTGGTTGACTTTTGTGATTCAACTTTCTTTTTCTTTCCAACATCAACAAGTTTTGGATTTGGACACTTGCGACCAAGATGTCCACTTTGACCACACTTAAAGCATGTTCTCTTGGAAACATCTGTTACCTGTTGTTGTTGCTTTTTCTTTTGAGCATCGAACTCTTCATTAGTCTGTCAACTAAATTGGAGTTCTTTCTCTTCTTCAGAACTTGTTCCATGAACAAAGTTCGTCTTTTTCTTATGATTTTTCTTGTCAAACCATTTATGATTTTGTTTCCTTTTATAACCCAACCCAGCTTTCATGTTTTTCTTTTTGTAACTAGGTTTGTTATAAAAGGTTTTCTTGCTCTTTTCAACGAATTTTGAAATTTCAGACTTTTCAATCTCTACCAATTTAAAAACTTTTTCAATCTTTTCCGTAATCACATTCTGATTCGGGACTTCAATATCTGAAAATAGTTTGTCCGATCCAATCATGGTATAAGCCAATCCTATCGGATCATCATTCGCAATTTTTTCAGATTTTGAATTTTTAAGATAAGTTTCATGAAAACTTCCCTCATTTCCATCTTGTGATTCAGACTTATCTGTTTTGGTAACATCTTCTTTCAAAACGCTTTCAACGACCTTACCTACCACCTCTGAATCACCAGTATCATCAGATTTGGAATATATATAGATCGTTTCAAACTTTCAGTCTTGATATCTAGTAGATGTAAAAATGTAAGAACATATCATAAAAAGGTAGGGGCGTGAATTTCTGACATGACCTGAAAACTCGACACGAACCTAACACGAAATTCGCGGGTTTAGGTTTAGTCTAAACGGGTTCGGGTCAGTTTCAGGTTGAACCCGCGAACCCGTTTAGGTTAACGGGTTGGGTTCGGGTCAACCTGGTCAGGTTGGCGGGTTGACCCGTTTAACACATTTATACTATATTATATTTTTTACAATATATTTTATGTCATAAATTAAATGGGGTGTGTATTTTATGCAATGATTACACCTTAAAAAGAGAAATTAACATAGATTTTATAATTTAAATATGATATTATTATATACATTTATGTTTTTTAAGTACCTTTTAATTTTAATATATTAATTTCTGAAAAAAATAAAAAAATTCGGGTTGAACTGGTCGTGCTCGGGTCAACCCTCGAAACTTCGGGCCGTGTTCGGGTTCTTATGTATGATACGATTTTTGGGTTCGGGTCGGGTTCGGGTTTGTGTAAAATTTTCGGGTTCGAGTCTGGTTGAACCCACCAACACGACCCGTTTAGCACCCCTATAAAAAGGTCATGACCAACAGAGTCACCCCCAATTATTTTTTTCTTCACTTCACTAGTACATTAAGTTGTTTGATTTGTACCAGGATAACACGAATGCTTAGAGATGGATACTATGTCTGTGACAATGAAAGCAAAAAAGATTATCGAATAGCAAGTACACACAAATAACATATACAACATGAAAAGTTTTACAATTCATATAACATTAATACAAAGTATAAGTCTTTAGAGAAAACATTAACACCAAAATAAGTTCACAAGTCCAAAGAGAATGAGTTTAAACACATAGACATAAGTGTAATCGATGCCCAAACTAGGTAGTAGTGAATAATGTCAACAAAAACGAGATGAATGCCAGGTTGCAACCGATATAGTAAAGGCCTTTTAGCATCTTGTTGTCACACCCCAACCGATGGCGGAATCATCGGGGCGCGGCTCTGCTGCAACACTTAACCCACTTTTACCCCATTCGACACGCTGATTCCGACCGTTCAGCCATGAGGAATACTTATGCATTTGTTCCTGTACACAGGCTGATCCGACGCTTTCAACCATCCAACCAGATCGTGTTTATTTGTTGGACACGCACTGTTAGTATACTTGACCCCCTTTTTACGCTTTAAACACACTTTTGGGGTGTAATATACGTTTATATCGAAAACACACTTATCAAAACGCAGTACACAATCTAAACTATTATCACATGCGAATGACTGACGTACATATTTACACGTGATGCTTGATACATATGTGCTAGAACTTTTACTCGTGACGTTCCAACTTAACTAGAATAGTACTATAGTTCGACTCATGCCCGACGGGGTCTAGTTAAGAAAAACTCGCACTCGCAAACGCACATCGCAGTCATCTCGGGACTTAGCTGGTAGTTTTTTGTCTTATAGCGTATATGTTGTGTATCATGTTTATGTATGTGGAGATTCGCAGCGCTTTTATCTACTTTATGCTATATTAAACCTGTATATTTGCCAATACATTTTTGTATTGACATTATTTTAACGTATGTTGTAGGTTAAACGCAGGTTATCTCAATCAAGATAGGCTACTTTAGAAACTCACCTAAAATCCAGGTTGTCAGATTTGTATTGTTCGAGAGACATGAAATCTGTACGACTTTATGTGAAATATTTGTTTATTAGTATGGGATAATGAACTTGTTAAATATTGCCATTAAATTAGTTGTTATGGATTCTCTTGAGCAATCTGATTTGCCTAGTGCCGCGCCCCGATGATTCCGCCATCGGTTGGGGTGTGACAGATTGGTATCAGAGCCATAACTATAGGGAATTAGGTAAGATTGCCTGATCTGACCTTGTCTATAGTCTAAGTACCACATCAGACCCTTTATGTGTGAACTGTCTCTCTTATGCAAGCAAGGGATACCCGTACGAATTGGGACAACTCGCACAAAGTGAGTTACTTCGCACGAGTGAAACACCTCATATGAAGTAAGTCACCTCGCCTAAGTTGTGCACTTCGTACGAAGTATGCCAGCTCATTCTAAAACGCTTACAAGCCTTTCCTAAGGCCGGAAACTCACCTTGCCTTTCCTAAGGCTAACACAATATACACGATTGGAAACACTCGTATGACACAAATGAGCGATTACGTCAAGATTAGGTGTGCAAACCAAGAACTCTCGACGAGATCACTCACTCAGCGCATTACTCTTAGCAAGAGAATCTTTCACCGAGTCAGGAGTGATATCCATATCTCGATGGAATTCTCCATTTCTATCTCATGGAACTCTTGAATTTATTCAGTGAGAACCATCGCTGTTAGGAGCGAAGTTGTTAAGTCAGGGGTGAAACCCGCATCTTAATAACCCGTTCCACTCCCTAAAATGGTTTTCAAAAGATCTCACCAAAGTCTCGACTGTACCAACGACTCGAGCCACGTAGTAACCGGTGAGGGCATAGTCTATTAGGCCAAAGCGTGCGCTCGAACTCGCTGTGGATAGTTGAAACACTTTGGATAGTCGACGCCTCAAAACCCCGGGCACTCTATCTATTTTCTAGCCTGCAATCGCCGATTTTACGCGTCATCGAATTTTTTTACGTTTATACGTTTTCAAATGAAAATTTTACGCTTTATCGATTTCTCGACTTACCGATTTTCGCCTCCCCGCTTTACGAATGCACAACTCGCACAACCATCGCAACCTAAAACAAGAGCTAATACTCGCAACAAAACTAAATTCTAACAACTCTCCCTCTTAAATGGGTCCTCGCGCTATCTATACAGGCATATAAGTATATACGTGTCTAATATACAATGTACGATCGCATACGCTTATGTGAATACGTGGAAATCTAGGAATTTCGTGTCTCCTATGTGGCACCTATGTGAATACGTATTACTATATCAACTGCAGCAAGTTTTACGCGCTAAATCGCTAACGTAACACAAAATCATTATGATCGAATCTCATTCCAAATCTCTTTATCTAGATGCCTTCGAACACTTCTACCTCGTGACATACAGCCAGAAGAAGAGCTAGACGAAACGCCGATAAGAGGATTGCCTCACTCGTAGCCAAGGAGGTGGCCAAGGTTATTCCTCAAATCGTTGCGCAAGTTCAATCTCTCAGTAACTCTCAAACTTCAGGAGACCCTAAGTCCAATGCGCCAAGGTCTAGTTTCTCCTTCAAGCACTTCAAAGCTTGTGGTCCAATGGACTTCACAGGTGAAGAAGGTGTAACTCAATTGCTCCAGTGGTTCGATGCCATCGAGCTTACCCTTCGTCAGAGTGGGTGCCCCGAGCATTTCCGCACCACATGCGCTACCGGAGTATTTCAATCAAGAGCGCTCGATTGGTGGACAGCCGAGCGTAACAAACGTGGGAACGATGCAGCCTACGCGCACTCCTGGGATGAGCTGAAGGAGCTCATGAAGGAAGAGTACTGCCCTCCCCACGAAGTTCAGAAGCTAGAAAATGAATTTTGGGATTTCAAGCAAGTTGGAGGTGACAACAATGGCCTCACAGCAAGGTTCAAACAACTTAGCATTATCTGCCCAAGCCAAGTTGACACTCCTGATAAGGCTATCAAGAAGTACATACGCTCCTTGCCTGAGTGTGTGGGCGATTTTGTCGAAGCTGCGAGACCTGCCACCATCGAAGGAGCCTATCGTTTGGCCGCGGAAATCAATGACAAGCGAGTCTTGGCTGGATTCTTCTCCAAAGATTCCACCAGGAAGGCTAATCAAGCAATCGTCATCGAATCCTCCTACGAATCCTCAGACAAATCCTCCGATGACAACGCAGCACCGCAAGACACTCGGTCTAGCCGCAAGAGAAAGAGCTTAAGCCCAAACTATTCATCAACTGCAATGCCTCAACCAGAGCCTCTCCGAGCAGTTCCACTTTACCCAAGGCGTAACTACACGGGAACTCTTCCCCTGTGTCAAAAGTGTACCTATCACCACCAGGCTGGAGCTGACTATCGTTATTGCATCAATTGCAACTGTTACGGTCACTTCACCCGCCACTGCCGCACAGGACCACGAAACCAAGGCATGCTAGCACTTCCAGCACTGTCGCCGCAACTTGCAGAACCAGCCGCTGCCGCACCAGTAGCACCGACAACCGCAGCAGAAGCTCTAACAGCAACCGCAGACCAAGCAGGAGTCTTCAACATAAACACCAACCAGGCGCAGAACGACGTAGTTAATGGTACAATTTCCAACACGGTTACTTACATTCTATAATTATTCTATCATTCGATGTCGCCTCGATATGCGACGTCGGCGCACTCTCTCTCTCTCTCTCGCTCTCTCTCGCTCTCTCTCTCGTATTCGCACTTAGTCTAAGCGCACACACAGATTCTATTACTAGCACTATGTATATAGATACCTACATCACGATATAATATGTTTCGTTACCCCAACTTTGATTCTTTAGAATAAGGTACGATAAACGTGCAGGGAACAAACTAATCACGGGTGCACACGGGCTTATTTTGGTCAGTGCACGGAGATCATAGTAAGTTCTAATGGTGCCATAATGTTAAAAGCGTGGTTAAGCGTGGTGGATACGCCGCTGGTACTTCCTATATATAAGCGTCTTAACCATGTCGACAAAGTGTGACATCTATTCACGGGACGTAAGTGGTGTGGTTTAAGCATGGTGGATACGCTGCTGGTACTTCCTATATATAAGTGCTTTTCCATGCTTACGAAGTTTCGTGAAGAAAATGCCATGTGGAGTTGAACGTTATTAGGCCTCTTATAGTATTGTGATTATTTTCAACACGCTAAACTCCTTCGCAAGGCGTAACATCTCAATCGCATCATCGCTAGACTTTTCGTGAGTCTACAACACATGCAATCGCATCATCGCTAGACTTTTAGTAAGTCTACAACGCAGTGCAATCGCATCATCGCTAGACTTTTCGTAAGTCCACAACGCAACGCAATCGCACATTCGCTGGAAATCAATTACATTTCGCTCCCGCTTTCCCTCTTAATGCTTCAACGCTTTAACGCTCACCGCATCTATCACACTCATCGCTTCGATACTCTCATCGCTTTTGACACTTATCCCATTTATCAATCTCAACGCTTCGATACACGTGTCGCTTTTTCCCTCTCGGCGCTTATCGCTTACCACGTTTCGCTTACCACTTACCGCTTATCGCTTATCGCTAATCGCACTTAGCATCCCCGTTACTTCGATATTTTCGCATTATCGAACTATTCGCACACGCTCTAAATCGCTAACTAAGTTTACAATCTGCTTTTTCGCCAAACTCGGTCCGACCCCTTACCGCTTGGACCGAGGATACGAAAATCTATCCGTGTCATGTCGGCACGCATGACATCGCTTCACGAAACGGAGGTAATATGGTCAAAACATGATGGATACGCCGCTGGTACTTCCTATATATAAGTGTTTTAGCCGTATTAACAAACTTTCATGGAAATATGCCATGTGGGGGCTCGATATTAATTTAAACTTTTGATACTGGTAAGACTTAATTGTTACTGTTTTTGAAAAATAACTGGAAAATTTTTCTAAATTTTTTGATAAAAACCTTTGGGCGAATGAAATTTCCTCACAACGTGGAGGTAACATCGACTCAACTTAACTCCACTTCCAAGGGAAGTTTTCATAAGTCCAGTTTTTCTTTAAACCTTTTGCAATTTCTAAACAAAACTCTTCTTAAGACGTTGGTTTAACATCAAACTCAGCTTAATATCATGACATAAGAGAGGTTTCTTAAACCAAGTTTTCCTTCCACATCTCTTTAATGTGTAAACAAAACCCTTCCTACGACGTTGGTTTAACATCGACTCAGCTTAAAACCACGTTATAAGAAAATTTTCATAAACTCATTTGCAATAACCTAACAAAACTCTTCAAAGCTCAAAACATTTTGGAACATAAACTCGTGAGTTAGAAACTTTTTAAGTCAAACAAGTCGCTTTTCGCTATCACAATCGATTTTCCTCTATCCGAGACACTCTCACTCGTCAATCCTCAATCGATCGCTCGTTCATCCTCAGTTACCCTAACGCTTGTATCGCTATCCCTCTGTGCAAATTTTCACAGTCTTCCTTACGAATTAATTTCGGGACGAAATTCCCTAAAGCAGGGGAGACTGTAACAACCCGCTTATCTCTCTCGTTACTCTCGTTACGCCTAGCACCCGAGATTCGAATCATAATGTAAACTATAACGCTTACAACGCTATTTCGCATATTTTCGCACACTCTATATCACAACGCATACGCTTATAACGCTAACACATACACTATTGCGCTATTCGTTATCGCTCAACACAACACAAAATCAAAACGCAGGTTATCTCAATCAAGATAGGCTACTTTAGAAACTCACCTAAAATCTAGGTTGTCGGATTTGTATTGTTCGAGAGACATGAAATCTGTACGACTTTATGTGAAATATTTGTTTATTAGTATGGGATAATGAACTTGTTAAATATTGTCGTTAAATTAGTTGTTATGGATTCTCTTGAGCAATCTGATTCGCCTAGTGCCGCGCCCCGATGATTCCGCCATCTGTTGGGGTGTGACACTTGTAATCTGAATGGTCGTATACCCAAGACAATATACTGAAAGTCACGTATGCGATGCCAAAACCAACAACATATAAAAGCATAAAGGGATTTGCAATGTGAATATGAGTGTGTTTTTCATGTTTAAGATTGAAGAAAACGACTCCTAACAGTGATAGAACCATGGTAAGCACATACAGAGCCACTCTAGGGGGAGTTAACCTGGTTAGACAAAATAAAGATAGATATAATAAGAAATAGATATAGCTCGAAACCTTCAAAGACACAAGTAAAACGTAATTGAGCTTACCTTGTAGTTTGTTGGTCATTTATTCCTATAATGCTTGGATCATCAATAGGGAGTTCTTCTTCTACATCATCTCCAATGGTTATGGAATGATCAAGCATGCTTTTAACAAAATGATAACAAAAGGTTATATTATGTATATATAGATCGTTTCAAACTTTCAGTCTTGATATCGAGTAGATGTAAAAATGTAAGAACATATCATAAAAAGGTCATGACCATATATATATATATATATATATGAGAAGGATCCGTTAGGAACCACCCTTTATTGCGAGAACCATGAGAACCAAGTGTGAACACAACCAAAAAATTACCTAAAAAATCAAAAAACACTCAAAAAATATTTTTTTTACTATTTTTATAAAAAAATCGCTATATTTCGTCACCAAAAAAAAAATTCGAGTAACAATTATCCATGCACATGTGCATATGTATCATCATTTCTTTGACAAATTCCGTAATACATTACTAATATCAGACAATTACGCTTTCATTTACACTACCATTCATAATACACTACTTTTTACATTAATAATATTAGAAATGCACATGTGCATCTATATGTATGAACTTGTTATAACATTAACAACACTAGAAATGAACATGTGCATCTATATGTATGAACATGTTATAACGTGTTTTGGTACACCACTTTGAATACACTTTCCCTTTCATCTATTATCATCCATAAGACACTACCAATACCTCCTACCATCCGTGATACATTACCATTACCTCCTACCATCCATAATACAATACCATTACCAATATTTCACTTTATTACATGTACATCAACACCCTTTATACCATCCAAACAACATATTACATCATCAAGTGACAAATATAATCAAACCATTAACCACTAGATATAACTAACCAAAAAACATGTATATGGGCCTACTTCATCATTTAAAGTCACAAACTTTTTGTACCAAAAACACGTTATATCATCGTTATACATAATGATGACATGTGCATTTTTAATATTGGTAGTGTAAAAAGTAGTGTATTGCATATGGTAATGTAAATGAAAGTGCATTTGTCTACTACTGGTAATATATTACGAATTTGTCAAAGAAATGATACATATGCACATGTGCATTCATAACTGTTACTCGAATTTTTTTTTTGTGGAAATATAGCGATTTTTATTAGAAAATATTAAAAAAAAAATTGTGTGTTTTTTTGGATTTTTTTAGGTATTTTTTTTGTGTTCACATTGGTTCTCGCGGTTCTCACAATAAGGGTGGTTCTCAAACGAACCTTACACTATATATATATATAGGGTAAGGTTCATGCGAGAACCACCTTTATTGCGAGAACCGCGAGAACCAATGTGAACACAACCTAAAATAGCTAAAAAAACCTAACCCCTCCCCAAGCTAAATGCTAAAAACTAAACCCCCCAAAAAACCTAAAAAAAACCTAACCCCCCCCCCCCCACCCCAAAAACCTAAACCCCCCTCCCCCACCCCCCCAAAAACCTAAACCCCCCACCCCCCCCACCCCCCAGCTAAAAACTAAAAATTAAACCCCCAAAAAACCTAAAAAAATCTAAAAAAAAATCTAATTTTTTTTTTACTATTTTTAAAGTTAAAATCGCTACTTTTAGAAGCCAAAAAAAAATGTTTAAATTTTTTTTTTGCTACTAAAAGTAGCGATTTTTTTATAAAAAAAATTAAAAAAAAAATTTGTGTGTTTTTTAGCTATTTTTAGGTATTTTTGGTTGTGTTCACATTGGTTCTCGCGGTTCTCGCAATAAGGGGTGGTTCCTAACGGATCTTTGTCCTATATATATATATATATATATATATATATATATATATATATATATAAGGATGAGTTAAAATGAGAACTACCTTGAGTTTGAGTTGTGAGAACTAGGCCATCCAAAAGGTTTTTTCAAAATTTTTTTCTCAAAAGTCATAAAAAATCACTTATTTCAGCAAAAAAAAAAAAATTAAAAAATGTCACATACCCACATTTAAATGAGGCGTAAAAAAAATATTTATCTTCGTACAAAATTTACACCAGCGCGTAAAAGAAAACTTGCATCAGTCAAAACTACCGACTCGACAATTTTTTTTTTACTTTTTTTAACAGATGTATTTATAATATTTTCATCTACGTTTGTACAAACACATCAAGCAAAACCATGAAACAATGGGGGGTTTAAAAACATTGAAAACAATTGGACAATGTTATAAATAGAGTAAGAACTTACCCTGCACCATCTAAAAATTTTTGATTTTCTTCAATTGAGATGTTCAAAGTTCTTGTGCTTGTGACCGGTTCTATTCCGTTGTTGAGTGCTAAACCCCTTCAAGTAAAACCATGAAACAATGGGGGTTTAAAAAACATTGAAAACAAAACAAAAACATAGTCCTCCACCATCTCCTACACATTAAATTTGCAAGTTCACTTAGTGACCCAAATTACTATAATCTACAAATTAAATGTTATCATCATGATGCATTGACTATAATAGTCCAAACACATCAAGCATTATAAGAAATTACCACAAAGGATGTTGGAAAAAAATGGAAATTTTGGAACACAAATTGAATGAATAGCCTGTGGAGGATTTTCGCGCCATCAAACTATTTAGATTAGGTTAGTTGTATTTACTTGAGAGCAAGAGCTTCTAAATTTCTCCACAAGCATCTTGCATTTTTAATTGTGTTAGAATAGAATACAAAAATAATTTGGTTGGATATCGTGGTCTTAACTAAATGTTTGTGTATCCTTAAGCTTACTAGGCTAGTGGGTTGATAAGGTTCTTGGCTTTGAAGATGTTGCTGGCCTGATAACTATTAACGGGTTGTTGGGCTCAGGCTTACACCAGGCGACTTCTTATATATATATATATATATATATATATATATATATATAGAGAGAGAGAGAGAGAGAGAGAGTGGGGATCCTGCGGAAAGTGTGTTTTCCTAGAAATCTAGGAAGCGATCTAGGCCATCCAATGGGTGTGTTTAATGGTTGAGATCATCTTGGTGGCATTTTGGTAATATGTGTTTCTTAAAAATAGGATTATTTAATTAATTAGGGTAGATATGTCATTTAGCTTGTTTTAAATATGGAAATAACTGTCATTCCATAAACCACCCCACATTTATTGAGATTTTCTCTCTCTCTATCTCTCCCTCCCTTTCTCTCTTCTCTTTCTCTTCCTTCTATCCTTCATGAAGAAACACAACATCAATAAAACACATCGTGACAAATGTCACACATCGTAACAGCATGAATGGTAAAACACAGCGTCAAGAAACCCTCCAGTATTACCAGCATGAATGCTAAAACACAAACGGTATTAAACTGCTTGCTGTTAAAACACAATGTCAAGAAATCTTCCAGCATTACCAGCATGGTTGGTAAAACACGGCGTCAAGAAATCCTCCAGCATGAATGCTAAAACACAATGGTATTAATTTGCTTGCTGTTAAAACACAATGTCAAGAAATCCTCCAGCATTACCAGCATGGATGGTAAAACACAGCGTCAAGAAATCCTTCAGCATTACCAACATGAATGCTAAAACACAACTGTATTAATCTGTTTGCTGTTAAAACACAATGTCAAGAAATCCTCCAGCATTACCAGCATGGATGGTAAAACACAGCGCTAAGAAATCCTCCAGCATTACCAACATGAATGCTAAAACACAACTGTATTAATCTGCTTGCTGTTAAAACACAATGTCAAGAAATCCTCCAGCATTACCAGCATGAATGGTAAAACACATCGTCAAGAAATCTTCCAGCATGAATGCTAAAACACAACGGTATTAATCTGCTTACTGTTAAACACAATGTCAATAAATCATCCAGCGTTACCAAAACATCATTCATATTATGGGATCTATAAAAACATTGACTTTAACCCTCTAACTGTTAAAACACAGTACCAAGAACATGCTGATAGATTCCAGATAAAGTTTAATAATCGACACACAAAACATAAAATAGTAAACAAAATAAGAACTGTACTTAGCATCCCCACAATCAACAACTGTGTTTGATGCCATGATTTTTCTCTCCGTATAAAAATATGATCAGCGATGAATCTTGTGAGCAAGAAAACGAAGGAATGATTGATATTTACGAGAGATCAGAATTCGAAAACAAAAAATTCCGAAAATTATGGAGGAAATCGGTTTCATTCGTGTACATGGATAGTTAGTTATTGAAGATAATTTCCTAAAATAAAAATAGATTGTGAAAGTACATAATTGCCCTTCTAGTTAAAATCCTTCAATGCCACGTGTCGCATTCTGATTGCTTCCTAGACTTTCTAG
The DNA here is from genome assembly GCA_030545235.1 of Helianthus tuberosus. Classification (NCBI taxonomy): domain Eukaryota; kingdom Viridiplantae; phylum Streptophyta; class Magnoliopsida; order Asterales; family Asteraceae; genus Helianthus; species Helianthus tuberosus. The sequence continues at coordinate 5,185 of JARYGA010016677.1, read as the reverse complement.
GAAAAATCAACTTTCTACCCAACTCCTCTCTCTCTCTCTCTATATATATATATATATATATATATATATGGTGGGAGTTGGCTACAAAGTCATTTTTTCCTACAAAGTGTAGGAAGTGATCATGTGGTGACATGTGACATCTAGATAATTTTAATAAAAAGGGTACAAATGTAATTCAATAAATAAGTTATTTTTGGAAATGATAATATTAAAATAATAAAATGAGATTTTTAAGGAAACTCTTTATAATTAACAATTCAAATATATGAGTTACGTAATTAATCATTCAGTGATTTCTATTCATCTTCACATAACACACCAGTTGATCATTCATTAACAATTTCTTGAAGATGTGTTTTACTAGCTACAGGTTCACTAACAATATGTTATATAAGTTTATGTTTTAAGAAGGTTATGTAGATATTTTTGTTCAACTTAACCTAACACGCTAGTTGATCATTTATTAACAATTTCTTGACGATGTGTTGACTCACGATGTGTTATAGCAGTTTATGTTTTTAAGAAGGATATGTAGTTATAATTATTGACGTTGTGTTTTATCAGTTATTGGTTTCATCACGATGTGTTATATCAATTATGATTCACGAATGACATGTCTTTGTATCTTCTTGACGTTGTGTTTTATAAATATTGGGGGTCTTCATGGTGTGTTATATTGTATATTCTTGACGATGTGTTTTACGAGTTACATGTTTACTCACAATGTGTTATAGCAGTTTATGTTTTTAAGAACTCGTAGTTGCAACTATTGACGTTGTGTTTTATCATTTATCGGTTTCATCACGATGTGTTATACTAGTTATGATTCATGAAGGATACGTCTCTGTATTTTCCTGGCGTGTTTTATAAATACAAATGTTCTTCTTGGTGTGTTATATTGTATAATTTTTTATAGGTACTAGTTTCATCAAGATTTATCAAATGCTCTCACGATGTGTCATACACAAACAAAAAACATTACTACATGGCCACTAATAATCTGTAGTTAAATTTTATCATATTAAATCACTAGTAATTAACATTTTTTTTTCTAATTCATGAGAGTAATTGCTAAGATTTCATATCATGTTCTCATGTTATATATAAATCTCCTTCATGTGATCCAAGAAATATAATATATATTAATGATTAAGCATGATTTACTAGTTTGTTCTTCCATTAAAAATTATAATAATGCTAAATTCATGCTATATGAAATTTTTATAACAAGATTTATCAATTATACTAAACCTTTACATGTATATACGTATCTGTGTTGGAATTATCCATTGTAGGTTTGGTATATTTGGGTGTTTAAGATAAGAGAAGTTAGAGAGAGAGAGAGAATCGTGAGAAAGATGGTATGTGTTATGATATAATGGTTATTTCCTTATTTAAAACTAGTTAAATGACCCGTTTACTCTCAATTAATCAATCATCCTATTTTTAAAACACCCATATTACCAAAATGCTATCAAGATGATCTCAACCAGTAAACACACTTATCCAATGGTCAAGATCACTTCCTACACTTTGTAGAAGAAACACACTTTGTAGAGGAACCCCACCCTATATATATATATATATATATATATATATATATATATATAGAAACGGGATTAGGAGAGAACAGGGAAAAGTGTGAGAACGGTGAGAACGAATCCTGGCCCAACACGTGGCAGGGGGCGCTAATTGATATGCAGGGGTACGATTGTCCTTTTATACGTTCCCTCCTTATTCGCGTTATAAATCTGTTTCAAGTTAAAACACCAAAGATTTCTTGTTAGCTGTTACCTCCTTTGTAAGTTTTCTCAGATCTATGGCGTCTAACGTGGATTCTGTTCGACAAAGTAAAATTTGATGACGTTTCCTATTTTTGTTCCAGCAAATCATGCAACAGATATGACGTTTTGTTCTTTTATGCTTATTTCATTGTTTTTTTTTCAAATTAATATTTCATAATGTGTTGTATGATTCCAATGGCGTTGTTCATGTATCCAATTTAATCGCGTTTTAATTGGTAGTTAAACTATTAGTAAGAACTGATAATTGGAGTTTTCAATATTAATTTTAATTGTCGTTTGGGATCTAGTATATTTCTTATGTTTTTACAATCATTGGCATTTTACACCTGATTAGTTTTGAATATTATTTAGTAGTATTTGTAAACATCAGTTATTACTATTTGTTAATTTGTGTAAACATCAGTTTTGTTAACTATGGCGTTTTCATTATGATGTTATATTTTTGTTAATTATTTATGTTGTTAACTGTTTTTAATTATTCATCTCATGGCGTTTTCATTATCACGTCGCATTAGTATTTGTTGGTTCATTATTTTTGTTAATCAATAAAGTTATGGTGTGCGTATTTTGGCGTTTTATCACGGCGTTTTCAAATTATGTATTTATTATGTCTTGTTTATTATTCAATTAATGGCGTTTTAATCTATAATGTTATTACGAACATTTTCTATTTTTAATGTCGTGTTTCTGATTTTTCTTATCCTCACTGTGTTTTCTCAGACGAAGTTGCTTCCTCGAGTCAAAGGTTTTGCCCCAAAATTGGATTACCATTTATCATTCCTGACGTTAGTGAAGAAATAAGGCCCTCAATGGACATGTTATTCACAAGCCTTGATGATTGTTATTCAATGTATGTTAAGTATGCCAAGGCTTGTAGGTTTTCAGTCAGAAAAGGGACTACAAAGACAAACTCCAAAGGTGTATTACATATTAAGTATTACTTGTGTACGAGAGCTGGGGTATATAAGGACAAGAAGGTTGATACGTTGGACCCCAATCAAAAGGAACGTTTAGTGCGATCCAACTTTTCAAAGAGGACTGATTGTGGTGCACTGTTATGTGTAATTTTTGTGGCTGGATCATGGAAGGTCTATAAGTTTGTCGAGGAACACAACCATGATCTTGTTGAACGTCCTGATAAGCATTTTCTTCCAACTGAACGACACCTCACTCAGCTCCACAAGCATGTTATACACAGCATGTCTAAGTTGAATTTGGGTCCAGTCAAGGCGTTTAATGTTATGAAGACTTGTTTTGGTGGTTTTGAAGACGTGGGTGCAAGTAAAGTTGAATTTAAGAACTACAAGAGGCAAATTAACTTGTTTATAGGGGAATACGACACCGATATGGTTGTGAGACATTTGGATGAAAAAAAAAACATTCCCAGCCTAATTTCTCGTACGGTTACTTCACAGACGAACACAATCGTTTGAAGGGACTTTTTTGGTGTGAATATCAAGCCAAACGTAATTACCACGTGTTTGGTGATGTGATTTCGTTTGACGCCACGTATCGTTCCAACAAGTAATATTTTATAATTAAACTTTTGTTCTTTTTTTTGCGTTTTTATGAGTTTACATGCAATGGCGTTTTTATGAGTTTACATGCAATGGAGTTTTATGAGTTTACATGTAGTGGCGTTTTATTATTGTTTCAGTTCTTATGGCATTTTCATATTGTCACACCCCAACCGATGGTGGAATCATCGGGGCGTGGCACTGAGCGAAACAGATTGTCCAGGAGTTTCCATAACAACTACGATTACCAATTATTTAAGCATCACGTCCCATACCATGACATAATAAGTAGCATAGTTATTACAGACAATTCAAAGACAAATAGTTCTGTTTCGACAACTCAAATATAAATTATTTTGGTTTGTTTCTAGACTCCATCCTAGCACAATTCCAGCAAGTAACAAGCAAGCATCCTAAGCACTTGTCACATACATTAAAATAGAGGTCAATACACATAGTGTAAATGTGAGCATACAAGTTTAATAGTAATAATAGAGTTAGAAAGCGTTTACGCATAACCAGCATGTACAACGTAAAATGTGAAGCACGTAAGTTATCGACAAAGATCCTATCAATACCAATGACTGCGAGTTGTAGAGTGCGCAACACATGTTCACCACTGCGAACACGTGAAGTAAGATCCTTAACAACCCCTGAATAAACAGGTGCTGAGTCCAAACTATAGTACTATCGTTGCTAAGGTAGGTAGACAACAATCAATGTGTTAACATAACAAACGGGCATTCATCGAGTCACGTATAACATGCGAGAACGGTTAGCGTATAAAAGTGTTTGCGTTGTGTGTCGATGTGATTTGATATAAGTAACGTATGTAACACCCAAAAGTGCGTTAAGCAAAAAGGGATCGAGTATACTCACAGCGATGGTAGTCAATGGATTGAAGGGAGCGCTAGATAGAATCAACCTAGTTACAGAACGATGGCGTAAGCGATAAGTGGCACGTAAAACGATGCAAGTGAAAAAGGTGTCAAAGTGTCATCCGATCAGTTAGCCATTCGGTCGGTAGCCACTCGTTTGAGATGGATGTGTTTGTGTATGATGGCTTTGAAGTTTTCGTTGTAGCATTTTATAAAAAGAGAAGGGTTTCTACAATTTAGGTCATCCGGACGGATGGTCATCTGAACGGATGGCGGTTCGTTGGAACTAACCTTCATTGAAAATGTTTAAGTGTTGAGGGTTCACCTGTCATCCGTGCGGATTGCCGTTCGATCGGATGGCAATCCGATTGGTTGGCAATTCGCCCGGTGACTTGTTTGTTTTAGAAATTTGTTAAGTTTGAAAGTTTGCGGTTTGATCAAGACGGCATGACATCGTGTTAAACAACAGAAACTCCACCAAGACCCAAGTTATCCGATCGAACAGGAATCACCCTAGTCTGCTCAGTTAACTGTTCGCGATGGTTTATCATGTTTAACCCGAAATCGGTGGTCTCTTTGGTAGGAATCAGATCTTGGACCGACACTTCACTAGAGAATGAGTAGAAGGCCTGAACTAGCTCCGATTCCACCAGTTTTGAGTGCATTGAGTGTAAAAGAGTTGAAAGAAAGTGATGAAACCATCTTTCAATCTTTTTAACCTCGTAACCATTTAGATTTAAGCGAAAATAGTACTTAAACATGTGGAAATCCTTCAGATCTGAGTTATTCTTGGTGGAATGAGGTCAAAACTTGAAGTTCATAAGAACTCCATGATGACATCACCCTAGAACACCTCAAATCCACTGATTTCAAATTAAAAGTGAAGATTTAATGGTGAAAATGATAAAGAAGTGCGTGGAGATCATAGAAGTACAAGATTCGGGGTAGAAACTTACAAGAATCAGGAGAAATCGAGAGAAAAAGG
>JARYGA010016676.1:0-27106 GCA_030545235.1 Helianthus tuberosus | reverse complement strand
GAAGATTTAGAGAAAAGGAGAGAAGAGATACCTGATCAAATCTTCGAATGAGGATTTAAAGGGGAAGGGTCTCGAATTTAAATGCATTTTTCATCCTTATCTCTAACCCTATATAAAATGATGATTGTTGCAGGAGGTCTTATCGCTGAACTCATCCTCGCAACGGCTAGTCCTATTGTAACGGCTAGTTTTTTTCTAACCAATTCGTTCAGGATCAAGCAGAAAATATGACTCATCCAGTTGCATTTAATTCCTCATATCTTAGGGGCAATTGTTAGGGATGGATTTTCACAGCATATGGATCACGGATCCTCAAGTGCAGCAAGGATCATAGATCCTCAGTTCAGTTTGAATTAAGGATCCTCAGAAGACGTTGCAAGACTAAGGATCCTCACTATTATCCTAATACTAACAATTGTTTCCATTATATTTGAACTTGTTTTGCAGGAGTATTCAAGTAGGATTTGGTCTAACCGAGATTCTAGGGGAATATGCTTCATGATTCTGCACGTGCATGAGCTCTTCGACCGTTATGGTGATCGTGGGGGACTTGCATCTTTTTCGGATTGTTAGTTAGCTTAGCTTGTCACACCCCAACCGATGACGGAAACATCGGGGTGCGGCACTGAGCGAAACAGATTGTCCAGGAGTTTCCATAACAACTACGATTACCAATTATTTAAGCATCACGTCCCATACCATGACATAACAAGTAGCATAGTTATTACAGACAATTCAAAGACAAATAGTTATGTTCCGACAACTCAGATTCAAAATAAATAAATTGTTTTTAGTTTGTTTCTAGACTCCTCCCTACTTGATTCCACTAAAGCAGGTAAGCACAGCATCCTAAGCATTCAAACACTTGTCACATACGTTAAAATGGAGGTCAATACACATAGTGTAAAGGTGAGCATACAAGTTTGATATAGTATAATAGAGTTCGAAATTGTTTACGCATAACCAGCATGTAACATGTAATAAAGTGAGGGCAAGTAGGTTATCGACAGAGAAATATGCACAGACGTGACTGCGAGTTGTAGAATGCGCAACACATAACCCCCACTGGGACACATGAAGTAAAGCCCTTAACATTATAGGGGTGTTCAAAACCGGATATCCGAAATTTTTGGATACCAGATTTCACTATCCGAATCCGTATCCGAAATTCCGAATATCCGAATTTCGGATACGGATTCGGATAGTGAATCGGATATCCGAAAATCCAACTTTTTATTTAATTTTTATTTTTTTTTTATTTTTTTCATATTCGAAAACGGATATTTTGGATAGTTTCGGATATCCGAATATCAGTTTTCGGATATTTTGGATATTTTTCGGATAATTCGGATATTTTTCGGATATTTTTGGATATTTTTTGGATATTTTCGGATACTTCGGATATTTCGGATATTTTTCGGATATTTTGGATATCCAAAATATCCAAAAATTTTGAATATCGCTATCCGAATCCGAAAAATTCGGATATCGGATATTTCGGATCGGATTTTCGGATACGGATAGTTTTGAACACCCCTACTTAACAACCCCTGTCCACGACAAGTGCTGAGTCCAAACTATAGTACCATCATTGCTAAGGTGTCAGGAAACAATCACTGTGTTAACATAACATACAAGCATTCATCGAATAACACGTAGCATGCAATAACGGTTAGCGTATAAATAGTGTTGCTTAGTGTGTTTGATGTGATTTAGAATAAGTAACGTATGTAACACCCAAAAGTGCGTAAAGCAAAAAGGGATCGAGTATACTCACAGATTGTGTTTAACAAGTAAACGCTCTCTTGGATTGAAGGGAGCGCTGAGAGAGATTAGCCTGAACAGTTGACGATAGCATAAACGATAAGCAGTGCGTAAAATGGTGCAAAGTACCAAGTGTCGGATGGTAATCTGATCGAATGGCAATCCTATCAGATGGCCAGTCGATCGGATGTCAATCCGTTCAGATGGTCATCCGATCGGATGGCCATTCGATTGGATTGACATCTTGCTTGGTAAGGATGTGCTTGTGTATGATGGCTTTGAAGTTTTCGTTGTAGCATTTTGAAAACAGAGAAGTATCTCTACCGTTCAGGTCGATCGATTGAACGGCGGTTCGATCGGGTGACGATCCGTTCGGCGAGGTATTTCTCAGAGAACAAGTTCACAGCAGTATTGTCACTCGATCGGATGGTCTACCGATCGGGCGGCAATCCGTTAGAACTGGCTATGCATTGAACATGTTGAAAATTGTTTAAGTGTTGAAGTCCCAAACTTCACATGGTCGGATGGTCGTTCGATCGGACGGCAATCCGATCGGACGGTAATCCGTTCGACGTTCAGATCTTTGAAAAGTTGAAACAAAAAGTTTAAGTGTGAAACCAGGTGTAAGCCGATCAGATGGTTGTCCGATCGGATGGCAATCCGATCGGACGGCAATCCATCCCAACGACCTGATCGTCTTTGACACTTGATTGTTTTGAAGGTTTTACCGTTTTGATCGAGACGATGTGATAACGTGCTAGACAACAGAAACCTCGTCAAGACCCAAGTGATCCGATCGAACAGGAATCACCCTAGTCCGATCAGTTAACTGTTCGAGATGGTGGTTCATGCTTAACCCGAAACCGGTTGTCCCTTAGATAGAATTCAGATCTTATACCAACACATCACTAAGAAAGAGTAGAAGATCAGAACTAGCTCCGATTCTATCTGTAACACCCCGTGTTTCTGAAGTCAAAGTCAAGGTCAAAGTCAACGACCGATTTCACGACATTGACTTGTGGTGAATTTCTTTTATATGTTTATTTTAGTTGTATTATGTGGAGTAAGTGTCAATAATTACAATAATCGACGTGTCTTATTCGCTATTCAATCGACGTACGACTATGAACTATAGGAAGTAACAATGCGATAAAGTCAACTAAACGCTAATCAATCCAATTTAATCGACATCGAAATACGCATTTTGGTTATTATTATACGTGTGTGTGTGTGCCTTATGCGTTACTTGTGCCTGTTTATTTATGTTGTGTTGTGGTAATCGCAATCGAAACGCAATCAAACTCAAATCGCAATTGAACTCAATCGCAATCGAAATGGTATGATAATTGGTGGAGAAGAGATAGCGCGAGATATAGTAGTTGGGATTAAAAGTAATTTGACTAGGAAACTCTATCGCATCAAAACGATCGCAATCGAAATCGAAATAGCAAAAATCATCTCGCCGAACACCCGAACCAAGTGCCATCCGGCCGGATTGCCATCCGACCGGGCTGTCACTTGATTTGGTGCCAGGCTGCCATCCGACTGACCAACACTTTCTACTTTGGGTATCCTATAAATACCCCATGTCACTCTCATAGTTACCACTTTTGGCAACTGACGTCCGAACAACCCGTACTCCTTACCTTTTCTTCGATTTCTCTCTATTCCGGTAAGATCTCGTCCTAAATCTTGGACTTCCTTAATCTACACGCACTCCTACACCTTTCTATCTTTTAAATCTTAACTTTTAACCGTGAAATCACTAGATTTGAGGTGTTCTAGGATGACGTCATCATGGTGTCCTTATGAACTTCATGTTTTCGCTTCAATCCACCAAGAACAACTTAGATCTAACTGATTTCCACACAAATAAACAAAGGTCTTGCATAGATCTAAACACATTCATAGTGAAAAAGGATTGAAAGATGGTTTCTAACTTTCTTTCAACTCTTTTACACTCAATGCACTCAAAACCGAAAGGATCGGGCCTTGATCTAGTCTTCTACTCATTCTCAGTGTTGTGCTAGCTCAAGATCTGGATTCTACTCACGAGACCACTGATTTCGGGTTAACCAAGAACAACCGCCTTAAACCGGTTAACTGGTCGAACTAGGGTGATTCTTGTTTGATCGGGTCACTTAGGCCAAGATAGGGTTCTGTTGGTTAACACGTTGTCAAAACGTCTCGATAAAACGACAAACAATCAAAACCGCCAAGTGAAAGACGAACGGAACAACCGGGACGGAGTTCTATCCGACCTGACTACTGTCCGAACGGATAGCCATCCGAGCGGCCAGCTGTCCGAACGACCTACATTTTGGGACCCACACTTAACCAATTTTATCTGAAGTCTGAGTGTTGAACGAGTTACTATCCGGTCGGACAACCATCCGACCGAATTACCATTCGGATCATGAGATACTTGGACTTTAACACTTAACGATTTTCAAACATGTTCAATACACTAAGGGTGCCACCCGACCGGACTGTTGTCCAATCGAGTGACAACCTGCTGTGAACTTGTTCTCACTGAAGTGTCAACCAATCGGATTGCCATCCGGTCGGACAACCGACCGACCGATCGACCGACCTGAAAGGTAGAGATACTTCAATGTTTTCAAAATTCTATAACGAAAACTTCAAAAGTCAAGCCATCATACACAAACACATCCTTCTCAAAGGAAGAAACAATCCACTTGAATAGTCATCCGACCGGACCACCGTCCGACCGGATGTCCATCCGATCGGATTTCCATCCGCACGACTGGCCGTCCGATCGGATTACCATCCGACCGAACTGCTGTCCGAGCCTCTTACACCTTGCATCGTTTTACGCGTCACTTATCGTATTACTATCAATCTGTTCAGGCTAACCTTACTCTCTAGTGCTCCCTTCAATCCATCGATCGCTGTGAGTATACTCAATCCCTTTTTGCTTTACGCACTTTTGGGTGTTACATACGTTACTTATTCTAAATCACATCGAACACACTACTCAGTACTTTACCGTTACCGCATGTTATACGTGACTAAATGAATGCTTGTTTGTTATGTTTACACATTGAATGTTGTCTACCTGCCTTAGCAACGGTAGTACTATTAGTTTGGACTCAGCACCCGTTCACTCGGGGGTTGTTAAGGACAATTATTTGCATGGATTACAGTGGTGATCATGTATTACGAACTGCCTTGGGCAGTCAACCCGCAGTCATTGGTATCGATAGGTTCATGTCGATAACTAACATGCCTCATTTCACTCTGTGTACGTGCTGGTTATGCGTAACGCTTTCAAACTCTATATGCTATTATCAAACTTGTATGCTCACCTTTACACTATGTGTATTGACTTTTACTTTAACGTATGTGACAGGTGCTTAGGATGCTTATCTGCTAGGAAATCGAGGCTAGAATAAGGCTCTAGAGGCGAACAAATAGTTGTCTGTACAAATGAAATCAAGGGTCTCTAGAAGCAGCTAAACAATTGGGCTATTTGAAAAATCTGAGTTGTCGGAATAGAACTATTTGCCTAGATTTTGTCTGTAATAATTTGTTTACCTTTTGAGACATGGTATGGGACATGTTACTTTAAATTAATTGGTAATGATAATTGTTATGGAAACTTCTGGACAATCTGTTTTGCTCAGTGCCATACCCCGATGTTTCCGCCATCGGTTGGGGTGTGACACTATCGGTTTTGAGTGCATTGAGTGTAAAACAGTTGAAAGAAAGTTGGAAAACCATCTTTCAATCCTTTTAACCATGAATATGTGTAGATCTATGCGAAAAAATTATTTAATCTTGTGGAAATCCTTCAGATCTGAGTTGTTCTTGGTGGAATGAAACCAATACTTGAAGTTCATAAGAACTCCATGATGACATCATCCTGGAACACCTCAAATCCATTGATTTCACGGTTAAAAGTTAAGATCCAACAGAGAAAATGATAAAGAAGTGTGTGTAGATCATAGAAGTACAAGATTTAGGTTGAAAACTTACAAGAATCACGAGAAATCGAGAGAAATGAGTGCTTGAGCGGGCTAGTCGAGCAGAGGAGCTGTCACATCACAAATGATGTGACAAGTGGGTATTTATAGGGTTTCCAAAAAGGGAAAGTGCGCATGGATCGGATCAGCCACCGATCGGATGGCAACTTGTAACACCTCGAAAATTTCGGGTTCAATAATAAAACGACACGTGTCATGTCAGACAAAACGCGTTGTAAACTCGGATTTTAATAAAGATGATTCGGTAGGATTTAAAGTGGCGTCATGTTAAACTGTTACCTCTGAACGACCTAAATTTTTAAATCCCAAGACCCGATTAAATTGCAATACACATCTTTTATGCCCTCTATGCACAGAATTATTGTCAAGAAAGGAAAAGTCAAATGCATGATGTGATCCCATGATGAAATGAATGATAAACCGTCATTTACGGGTCTTGTATATGCAATCAAGAGATATAATGGATGGTGGTAGGGTATGTTACAGTATTAGACACTTATTGGAGGTCTCCTACTGATAAAATAAGTCCCAAAGTCGATCATTGATGTCCCAAAAGTCGTGCAAGTTGTTACCTTTTCGTATCTTCAACAAACGACAACAATTTTGTCTCAGGAAGGGGCTAGCGCACCGCTACATACGTAGCGTAACGGTGCGCTACCATTGATGAGTCAGAAAGCCCAAAGTAGCGGGCTAGCGCACCGCTACATGTGTAGCGTAACGGTGCGCTAGCTGTGCCCAGAAGCAGAAAAACAGGCAGCAGCCTGTATGTCGCGATTGTGACTTGTTTCTTCGGTTTTTCTTGCATGTGCATGAACCTTAGACTCCCCTAGGCACTAGAAGACATGTGTTGAACAATTGTGGAAGGGTATAGACTCTTGTGTCAATTGATTGTGGTGTGTAAACCCACTATATAAAGGACCTTCAAATGCAACTTTCATTCACACATCATATTCAAGCATTCTGAGTATTTGGGGAGCTTGCAAACTGATCAAGAGCCTTTCTAATCATCCTTAATCACCTTGTAAGTGCTCTAATCTTTCCTTAGTCAATTACTTAGCATAATTAGCTTAAAAGTCAAACTGAGTTTGACTTAGCGATAAGTAGACGATGGTTTAGCCATACGTCGAAATTAAGGTAGCGCTAAGTAGGTATTTATATGAGTATTAAACCCTTGAAAGGGTTCATGCTGATTCAAATCATAACGTATTCGTTTGTCGAGTCAAACAAGAACCGAAAAAGTCAACAGAACTTCATTTTACAAATAAGCGCGTAATTATCAATCCGGGTAACGTGTAATCTGTTTTGACACATAAATAACTTGATAATAAGTTTAAGAACTTGTCTAGGCTTGTTTGGTTCGTCAACTTTCGGTTTAAACCTCGGTTCGGAACCGAAGAACGCAAAGCTTTGACTTTTGCGTTGACTTCAGTTCTGACCCGTTTTAGTATGATTTGATAGTGCCTTAAAGTTCCATTAAGACTTGGTTACATGTTAGAACAAACCTCTGAGTTTGAAATGTTGATTACACGGTTCGTTTACGCGTTCCGTTAAATGCTTAGAAGTTGACCAAAATGCCCTTTCGAACTTAAAACGAGATTTTTGACAATGTGAGTGGCCAAGGACCTTGGCTACTGAATAATAAGCATGTCCGTAAAATCCTACATCAATCCGAGGTATAGATTGTGATTTATGCGCATTATCGTGTTTAACGAGCTTTTAAGTAATTAAACGGCATAATTAGCGCATAGCCCACCTAAACCCGATTTTTGGTATCAAGCTTTATACCTACCGATGTTAAATAATATTTTAGGATTTATAAATATTTTTAATGACTTTTAGGCTGAGTTTATAAAGGGTTAGTGCATTGATTCAGTAATTACCGAATTAAACTTTTTAACGCATAAAATGAGTTTTACATATCCAAATGAAGCAAGGCTTTTTGCTACTGATTCAAAATAATAAATAGAATATTTTGAACTATAAAAACTGATTAAAAACTCAGATGTTGTATCTAAACCCGAAAATCGCTTAAAACCGTTAATTACACGTTTTAAGCGAAAAGTACGAGTTAAAACCTTTATAAACATACAAGACTCATTGCCTACTGATGTAACTTAGTAAAATGTGTATTTTTACAGATTACATCAGTCCCGAATTCAGACCTACGTTAAAACTCTTTTATAACCTTCAAATTGACCAAAATACCCCTACGGGGCTTAGTTGGCAATTAATCTCGTTTTGGGCATAATGGAAGATATCTTAATGATATCACAACATATATAAAGCATATCAACATTAGTAACCTGTCCCGGACTCTCTAGATTAACCGTTACGCGTTAATCGCGTTCGGTTCGGTTATGTAACTAGTTTACGTATAAATAACCGAAACGGGTCAAACCTTAACGGTTTTATCTCAAAATCCAGAATGTGAATAATAAACCCATATTAAACAAGTCTCTGAACTTGTCGGGTCTAAATCACATTCTATCCGGTCTTCGCTTAATCGTGCGTACGAACCGTATCTTTGAAACTAGCCGTTCTAAGCCTAAGCTTAATCAAGAACCGCTAGGATTCTAATAGGTTATATTTAACCTTCGTTCCAGATTAGGAGAAACAGTAAAAGCTACCTGCTATTTGATTATTGTGACTATACTTTGCATCAAGGTAAATACTTTTAACTTATTTTCCCTATACGGGCTTGGGTTACGGTACATAGCGTACCGCTTGATCGAGCATCAAATCTTCCACGCTTAGTGGTTAATTGAATAATTTGATCGGCTCGTTTTAAACAGATGTGTTTACTTTACAGCCTTTGGAGGGTTAATGACCATGTCCCGGATATCCTCGGCATTATCTTACGAGATTGCCACGACCTGAGCACGGGGTGTAGGCGTACTCCCGTGTATAATTCACTTACAGTGGTGTGTCTATTGATCTTTAACCCGGATACGTCCGGGCTACTGAACGCATAAGTAACACGTAATTCGTTAACAAGATTATTATATATCAAAAATAATTCTCCCAAGTTAAACAAAATGTTTATGCCATGTGCATCCAAACCAATTTTCAATCATTTTATAAAATGAGTCAGTTGAATGTATTTACCAGTGTAAACTGACGTATTTTCCCAAAAAGATTAAATGCAGGTACTAGGCGAAATAGGCTGGGAGTCTCCTAAGCATCACTAGAAGTCTCGCAAACTTAAGATGCCGATGTCTGTTGAACCATAAACAATATTTTTATTATTCGATCCTACTGTGGATAAACACCGGATAATTGTGACTTTGTTTACAATAAATAAATTCGGTTGTATCTTATTTAAATTTGCTTCCGCTGTGCATTATTATATTGTGTTGTTTGACTATTACGTTGCCAACCACGTCACGATACTCCCCCACCGGGCCCACCGGTGACACGTGGAAATCGGGGTGTGACAGGTTGGTATCAGAGCCAAAGCTGAGTGAATTAAACACTAGCCTTTTGTGTTTAATCTCAGTTACACAATTGCACATATCTGAACCTTCGAGTCTAGACTTATAACATAGGACAAATTCCACCTTTTCGGGTTTTTGTTTTGTCCTTTAAAATTTTATATTTTGTTATTTGTTATCTCATGCTTTATTGACAGGAATAACAAAATGCCGCCAAGATTTTTGAGAACAAGAGGACGTGGAAAGGGGCCAGTATCCGCCCCCAACGACCATGAAGCTGGACCATCCAATACACAAGCTCCTATTCCCGCCGAGAGTGACGGTACTCGGCGAAACCAGAGAGGTCTCTTCCGACCGGCAAGACGGTCGACTTCGAACAGCTCGACGACTCCCGCCCAGGACTCCTACGGGCCACACTCGGAAAATGAGCCTGGAGACTCGCACCGTTCGCACATACCATTACAGCGATCAATGTCGCACCGCTCTTTTGGAGACCCCACTCCATTCTTCCGAGGCCGGTTTAACCCGACAGATTATATACAGGAACCAGTGGGTTTTAACCCATTGGGGCCGGAGGACCATTTTTCTGGAGGAAATGATATGGACGAGGAAGACGACCCCGAAGAGCCCGCATCAGGAACTCCCAACCACCCAATCGAGGTCTCGGATAGTTCCATTTATCACGGGCCACCCTATAGTGGTCCAGATAGCTTCCAGGCTATCTTTACTCAGCACGAATGGTACTATACGCCTTCACACCATTCGTCGCCGCATCAGCAGCAGCAGCCGCGCTATTCTTCGCCTCATGAGCAGCAGCAGCATCATCAAGATTCCTCTGGGAATCACCAGTTTGTGGCAGTTACGCCACCACCTCCTCCGCCACCAGTTCAACCGGCGCCTCCGCAACCGCAAAGACATAGGAGAACCGGAGCCCGGATGTCCACACGAAGAGAAGAGTTTCATTTCAGCTCTCCTCTACAATCAAGTGGCAGAAATTATCAGCCGCTTCCAGAAGATCCACAAATGGGTGGACCATCAAACCCCTTCGCGCAGCAACCGCCACCAATGGGTTTCGATAATCAGATACCAGCATACACGGGTCCTTCGATGTATAACCCGTTTGAGCTACCGACCCACACTAACCCCGGTTACGCTGAAGCCGACCCATACCTGGTAGCTGCTAATTACAACGCTCTTAACCCTGATGGACCGTATGGGGGTCCTTGGGGAGTAGGGTACCCAGTCCAGGGGTACCAGATGCCTACACAACCCCCGTTTTACCAACAACCCCCGCCGTCTCTACAAATGTCGCCACCACTGCATCAGGAGATCCTGCAAAGTATTAGAGAGGTGCGACATGAGGCACGGGAAGATCGACGGCGCAACCAGGGAATGTTCAAGACCTTGACGAACTTAATCAAGGGAAAGAGTAAGAAGGATCAGTAAATCCTTTATGTATGTATGTTTGTTGTTGTGTGTATTGACCCCTACGCGGGTCTATCTTTCCATAAACCCCTACGAGGGTAAGTTGTATGTTTAGTCCCTGCGTGGACTTATGATTGTTTATGTCCCTACGTGGACAATTGTTAGTGTGTTAGTCCCTAAGAGGACTTATGTCTTCTGTAAGACCCCTGCGAGGGCATGTTTGTATGTTGTAGCTCCTATGTGGGCAAATTTCATGTGAAAAAGAACCGTTTAGGGCGATATGTAATATTGTGATAAATTATTGGAGTGTTGTTTTTTTTTATAAATTTCATGTTTGCCATTTGTGCATAAATAAATTATAAATGAAATAAATAAATTAAAATCATTCTTTTTAATCTGCCTAAGTAATTATTTAATTAAGAATCTTTAAGTGTGAAACCTAGCCGCGTGTCAAATAAAAGACCGGGCCAAAATGGTAAGACCGGTTTAAAAGATTCAAATCCATGTTAACATCTTAAAACATGTTAACACTCCTGGCAGAAGTGATTCGTAAAAATCACATGTCACTTTTAAATGAATAAGGATTCTTTAGAAGATTCCTAATCCAGTATAATGATCTCTGAATCCTGGATTTACATCATCAATTAAGGTGATCATATTTAACCATACGTGGTAATATAGCGCCTACGGGCCATGCTCATTTCTATATAAGCCAAAAGACAGTGGTAGCTAGGACTCCCTGTCTAATAAAGGTAATGAACTAGGTTCAAACCTTAAAAAGTCTTGATTCTCTGAAATCATAGTTTATTAAATTGTCCATGTGACCAAGCCTTATGTGCTAATAATATATATTGTTATTGTATTATGTTAGGATAAATTTAATTGAAATCCTAAATCAATACGATTAATAAGTTAACCAAATAGGGTCTCTGTTACCATGGTTAACGAGTTACCCTAAGGGGTAATTCCATAATAAACTTTCAAATAAAATATTGTTATTGTTTTCTGTGACAGTTCTATATAAATGGCTAACTCTGATGAAGGCGATAGCCATCCTGCGGCGCCAAATGAAAACGCCCAGATTACATTGACGGGCGCCGAACTAAAAGCTATCATTGATGGCGCTGTCACTCAAGCCTTGGATAGGCAATATGAAGAATACAGTGGTACCAGGAGTAGGACCCACTCTGTATCACACTCAAAACCAAGGACACATTCTGAGGCTCATAACAAGCCTCCTCCCAAGAAGAACGGACCTAAGAAAGACGGTGATGACCGTCAGTCCACCAACAATCAAAGTGACCCATCCCAGCACTTGGTACTGCATCAAGGACCCCGTAGCAAGGGTTGCACTTACAAATACTTCGTGTCTTGCAAGCCCCGGGATTTTACAGGGGAAAATGGGGCCGTTGATTGCATGAGTTGGCTGGATGAAATGGACACAGTGGTGGACATAAGCGGGTGCGCTGAACGGGATATAGTAAAGTTTGTGTCGCAGTCCTTCAAAGGTGAAGCATTGGTCTGGTGGAGATCTCTGATGGAGGCCTCCGGAAAGATCCCGTTGTATAGCATGACGTGGGATCAATTCATTGCCCTGATCAAAGATAATTACTGCCCTCAACACGAGGTGGAAAAGATTGAATATGACTTTCTGTCATTGGTAATGAAGAACCTTGACTGCCAAGCTTACCTGACAAGCTTCAATACGCTGTCCAGGTTGGTTCCCTACCTTGTAACCCCTGAGCCAAAGAGGATTGCTCGTTTTATTGGTGGGTTGGAACCCGAGATCAAGGCCAGTGTTAAAGCTTCTCGGCCAATTACCTTCAGGTCTGTAACTGACCTGTCTTTATCCCTCACACTGGATGCGGTCCGACAGAGATCGCTGAGGAATAAAGATGCTGAGAAGAGGAAGCGAGAGGATGATGGTTCGCGTTGGTCGAGCAAGAAACACCGTCGGAGCGGTGATCGCAAGAAGGGATCGGAGTCGAAGAAAGATGGGCATCGTTCTGAAGAAAAGCCCACATGCAAAACTTGCAAGAAAAAGCACTTTGGAAAGTGCAGATTTGGATCAAACTCGAATAACGAGTCAAGGTCTTTTGCTTGTGGTTTGTGCAAATCCAAGGAACACAAAACCTTGGATTGCAAAAAGATGAAAGATGCGACGTGCTATCGTTGCAATGAGAAGGGCCACATAAAGACTAACTGCCCCAAGAACAACAAGAAGCCTGAGGAAGCTAAGAAGACTAACGCCAGAGTCTTCAGGATGGATGCGCAGGAGGCTGTGCAAGATGATAACGTCATAACAGGTACATTCCTTGTAAATGATGTCTTTGCAAGAGTACTGTTTGATTCAGGCGCAGATAAGTCTTTTGTGGATCATAAATTTTGTAAATTGTTGAATTTACCTGTCAAAACCCTAAGCGTAAACTATGAGGTAGAGTTAGCAGATGGTACCATAGAAACCGTCTCTACTGTGTTAGATGGATGTTCTATATCCATTAAGAACCATTCTTTTCCTCTGTCTCTACTTCCGTTTAAATTAGCTGGTTTTGACATAGTTCTGGGTATGGACTGGTTATCTCATAACCAGGCCCAAATCGTCTGTAAGCAGAAACAGGTAGTAATAAAGACTCCGTCTGGTGAGTCACTTACCATTCGGGGAGATACCCAGTACGGACTGCCTGAGCAGGTGACTATGCTCAAGGCTTCCAAGTGTTTGAAGAGGGGATGTGTCATTTACATGGCACAGGTGATTATTGATAAGCCTAAACCGAAGTTAGAAGATATCCCTGTCATTTCTGAATACCCAGGAGTGTTTCCTGAAGATCTACCTGGCCTACCACCAGATAGACAAGTCGAATTCAGGATCGATATCATTCCCGGAGCGGCACCAGTTGCCAGGGCACCATACAGATTGGCACCCACCGAAATGAAGGAGTTGCGGACGCAGCTAGATGAACTGCTAGCTAAGGGTTTCATTCGACCTAGTTCATCTCCTTGGGGAGCGCCAATCTTGTTTGTCAAGAAGAAGGATGGATCGATGCGTCTATGCATCGACTATCGCGAGCTTAACAAAGTCACGATCAAAAATAGATATCCATTGCCCAGAATCGACGACCTGTTCGATCAGCTGCAAGGGGCAAGTTACTTCTCAAAGATAGATTTGAGGTCAGGCTACCATCAGTTGAAGGTCATGGATGAAGACGTACACAAGACTGCATTTAGGACTCGTTACGGTCACTACGAGTTTCTAGTGATGCCTTTTGGGCTCACCAATGCACCGGCTGCGTTCATGGATCTCATGAATCGCGTTTGCAAGCCGCACTTAGATAAATTCGTCATCGTTTTCATCGACGACATTCTCATTTATTCTAAGAACAAAGCTGACCACGAGAAACATCTTCGATGTATTCTCAAACTTCTGCATAAGGAAAAGCTCTATGCCAAATTCTCCAAGTGTGAATTTTGGCTTAGGGAAGTCCAATTTCTTGGACATGTGGTCAGTGAGTGTGGTATCCAGGTGGATCCCGCTAAGGTTGAAGCAGTAATGAACTGGCAAGAGCCAAAGACGCCAACAGAAATCCGTAGCTTCCTAGGGTTGGCAGGATATTACAGGCGCTTCATTGAAAATTTTTCAAGGATTGCTGCACCCCTAACTTCCCTGACCAAGAAGAAAGTAAAGTTCGTTTGGGGTCCTAAGCAGCAAGAGTCCTTCGATGTTTTGAAACAAAAGTTGAGCAACGCTCCTGTGCTTACCTTACCTGAAGGCACTGAAGAATTTGTAGTTTATTGTGATGCATCACACACTGGCATGGGGTGTGTGCTTATGCAAAAAGGCAAGGTTATTGCCTATGCATCACGACAGTTAAAGGTGCATGAAAAGAATTACACCACCCATGACTTAGAGTTGGGTGCCGTTGTGTTCGCACTAAAACTGTGGAGGCATTACCTTTATGGAATCAAGTTTGTGATATTTTCTGATCACAAGAGCCTCCAGCATCTGTTTAACCAGAAAGAATTAAACATGAGGCAACGCCGTTGGATGGAGACTTTGAATGACTATGATTGTGAAATCAAGTACCATCCCGGCAAAGCGAATGTAGTCGCTGATGCCTTGAGCAGAAAGGAAAGGGTTAAACCCATTCGAATTAACGCCAGGCGCATGGAAATAAAGAACAGTTTGATAGAAAGGGTGTTAGCTGCACAGAAGGAAGCTGTGCTGGAAGCTAACTATCCTAATGAAAAGTTAGGAGTAACTGAGGAGCAGTTAACTCTTAGCAAAGACGGAATTTTACGGTTAAACGGACGAATATGGGTTCCAATTTTTGGAGGACTTCGTGACGTCATCCTCCAAGAAGCCCATAGTTCCAAATACTCCGTTCATCCTGGAGCTGATAAGATGTACCAGGATTTAAAGGCAAATTATTGGTGGATAGGCTTGAAAAAGTCTGTAGCCGCCCATGTAGCAAAATGCTTGACATGTGCGCAAGTCAAAGCCGAGCATCAGAAACCGTCAGGTTTGCTACAACAGCCTGAACTTCCTACGTGGAAGTGGGAAATGGTAACTATGGATTTCATTACCAAGTTACCCAAGACAAGGAAAGGAAATGATACAATATGGGTCATAGTTGACAGACTGACTAAGTCAGCTCATTTCTTACCCATCAAGGAGACTTATAGCTCCGATATGTTAGCCCAGTTATATGTGGATAAGATTGTAGCCCTACACGGCATACCTGTAGCTATTATCTCTGACCGAGATACTAGGTACACGTCACATTTTTGGAAGAGCTTCCAGCAATCTTTGGGCACACGTTTGAACTTTAGTACGGCGTACCATCCTCAGACAGACGGTCAGAGTGAGCGTACCATTCAAACGTTGGAAGACATGCTACGTGCATGTGCGATCGAATTAAAAGGTAGCTGGGATAAGAACCTACCATTGATCGAGTTCTCCTACAACAATAGCTACCATACCAGCATTAAGGCTGCGCCTTTTGAGGCATTATACGGTAGAAAGTGTAGATCGCCAGTTTGTTGGGCGGAAGTTGGAGAAGTCCAGTTATCAGGACCAGAAATCGTGTTTGAAACGACGGACAAGATAGTCCAGATTCGTAACAACCTCCAAGCTGCACGGAATAGGCAGAAGAGTTACGCGGATCCAAGTCGTAAGGATTTTCACTTCGAGGTAGGTGACAAAGTCCTACTTAAAGTGTCACCATGGAAAGGGGTGATGCGATTCGGTAAGAAAGGCAAACTAAGCCCGAGATACATAGGACCTTTCGAGGTTATTGAACGTGTCGGGTCTGTTGCCTACAAGTTGAACTTACCGGAAGAGCTCAGTGGAATTCACAATGTGTTCCACATCTGCAATCTAAAGAAGTGTTCCGCTGACGATTCACATGTCATGCCACATACAGATGTACAAATAGATAAGAGCTTAACATTTGTTGAAAAACCTTTGTCGATTGAAGATCGACAGGTAAGGAAGCTTCGGAGAAAGCATATACCTTTTGTGAAGGTCAAATGGGATGCCCGTAGAGGTCCCGATTTCACGTGGGAGTTAGAATCCACAATGAAAGAAAAGTACCCGTACTTGTTTCAGTAAATCTCGGGTCGAGATTTATTTTAAGGGGGTGAGGATGTAACACCTCGAAAATTTCGGGTTCAATAATAAAACGACACGTGTCATGTCAGACAAAACGCGTTGTAAACTCGGATTTTAATAAAGATGATTCGGTAGGATTTAAAGTGGCGTCATGTTAAACTGTTACCTCTGAACGACCTAAATTTTTAAATCCCAAGACCCGATTAAATTGCAATACACATCTTTTATGCCCTCTATGCACAGAATTATTGTCAAGAAAGGAAAAGTCAAATGCATGATGTGATCCCATGATGAAATGAATGATAAACCGTCATTTACGGGTCTTGTATATGCAATCAAGAGATATAATGGATGGTGGTAGGGTATGTTACAGTATTAGACACTTATTGGAGGTCTCCTACTGATAAAATAAGTCCCAAAGTCGATCATTGATGTCCCAAAAGTCGTGCAAGTTGTTACCTTTTCGTATCTTCAACAAACGACAACAATTTTGTCTCAGGAAGGGGCTAGCGCACCGCTACATACGTAGCGTAACGGTGCGCTACCATTGATGAGTCAGAAAGCCCAAAGTAGCGGGCTAGCGCACCGCTACATGTGTAGCGTAACGGTGCGCTAGCTGTGCCCAGAAGCAGAAAAACAGGCAGCAGCCTGTATGTCGCGATTGTGACTTGTTTCTTCGGTTTTTCTTGCATGTGCATGAACCTTAGACTCCCCTAGGCACTAGAAGACATGTGTTGAACAATTGTGGAAGGGTATAGACTCTTGTGTCAATTGATTGTGGTGTGTAAACCCACTATATAAAGGACCTTCAAATGCAACTTTCATTCACACATCATATTCAAGCATTCTGAGTATTTGGGGAGCTTGCAAACTGATCAAGAGCCTTTCTAATCATCCTTAATCACCTTGTAAGTGCTCTAATCTTTCCTTAGTCAATTACTTAGCATAATTAGCTTAAAAGTCAAACTGAGTTTGACTTAGCGATAAGTAGACGATGGTTTAGCCATACGTCGAAATTAAGGTAGCGCTAAGTAGGTATTTATATGAGTATTAAACCCTTGAAAGGGTTCCTGCTGATTCAAATCATAACGTATTCGTTTGTCGAGTCAAACAAGAACCGAAAAAGTCAACAGAACTTCATTTTACAAATAAGCGCGTAATTATCAATCCGGGTAACGTGTAATCTGTTTTGACACATAAATAACTTGATAATAAGTTTAAGAACTTGTCTAGGCTTGTTTGGTTCGTCAACTTTCGGTTTAAACCTCGGTTCGGAACCGAAGAACGCAAAGCTTTGACTTTTGCGTTGACTTCAGTTCTGACCCGTTTTAGTATGATTTGATAGTGCCTTAAAGTTCCATTAAGACTTGGTTACATGTTAGAACAAACCTCTGAGTTTGAAATGTTGATTACACGGTTCGTTTACGCGTTCCGTTAAATGCTTAGAAGTTGACCAAAATGCCCTTTCGAACTTAAAACGAGATTTTTGACAATGTGAGTGGCCAAGGACCTTGGCTACTGAATAATAAGCATGTCCGTAAAATCCTACATCAATCCGAGGTATAGATTGTGATTTATGCGCATTATCGTGTTTAACGAGCTTTTAAGTAATTAAACGGCATAATTAGCGCATAGCCCACCTAAACCCGATTTTTGGTATCAAGCTTTATACCTACCGATGTTAAATAATATTTTAGGATTTATAAATATTTTTAATGACTTTTAGGCTGAGTTTATAAAGGGTTAGTGCATTGATTCAGTAATTACCGAATTAAACTTTTTAACGCATAAAATGAGTTTTACATATCCAAATGAAGCAAGGCTTTTTGCTACTGATTCAAAATAATAAATAGAATATTTTGAACTATAAAAACTGATTAAAAACTCAGATGTTGTATCTAAACCCGAAAATCGCTTAAAACCGTTAATTACACGTTTTAAGCGAAAAGTACGAGTTAAAACCTTTATAAACATACAAGACTCATTGCCTACTGATGTAACTTAGTAAAATGTGTATTTTTACAGATTACATCAGTCCCGAATTCAGACCTACGTTAAAACTCTTTTATAACCTTCAAATTGACCAAAATACCCCTACGGGGCTTAGTTGGCAATTAATCTCGTTTTGGGCATAATGGAAGATATCTTAATGATATCACAACATATATAAAGCATATCAACATTAGTAACCTTTCCCGGACTCTCTAGATTAACCGTTACGCGTTAATCGCGTTCGGTTCGGTTATGTAACTAGTTTACGTATAAATAACCGAAACGGGTCAAACCTTAACGGTTTTATCTCAAAATCCAGAATGTGAATAATAAACCCATATTAAACAAGTCTCTGAACTTGTCGGGTCTAAATCACATTCTATCCGGTCTTCGCTTAATCGTGCGTACGAACCGTATCTTTGAAACTAGCCGTTCTAAGCCTAAGCTTAATCAAGAACCGCTAGGATTCTAATAGGTTATATTTAACCTTCGTTCCAGATTAGGAGAAACAGTAAAAGCTACCTGCTATTTGATTATTGTGACTATACTTTGCATCAAGGTAAATACTTTTAACTTATTTTCCCTATACGGGCTTGGGTTACGGTACATAGCGTACCGCTTGATCGAGCATCAAATCTTCCACGCTTAGTGGTTAATTGAATAATTTGATCGGCTCGTTTTAAACAGATGTGTTTACTTTACAGCCTTTGGGGGGTTAATGACCATGTCCCGGATATCCTCGGCATTATCTTACGAGATTGCCACGACCTGAGCACGGGGTGTAGGCGTACTCCCGTGTATAATTCACTTACAGTGGTGTGTCTATTGATCTTTAACCCGGATACGTCCGGGCTACTGAACGCATAAGTAACACGTAATTCGTTAACAAGATTATTATATATCAAAAATAATTCTCCCAAGTTAAACAAAATGTTTATGCCATGTGCATCCAAACCAATTTTCAATCATTTTATAAAATGAGTCAGTTGAATGTATTTACCAGTGTAAACTGACGTATTTTCCCAAAAAGATTAAATGCAGGTACTAGGCGAAATAGGCTGGGAGTCTCCTAAGCATCACTAGAAGTCTCGCAAACTTAAGATGCCGATGTCTGTTGAACCATAAACAATATTTTTATTATTCGATCCTACTGTGGATAAACACCGGATAATTGTGACTTTGTTTACAATAAATAAATTCGGTTGTATCTTATTTAAATTTGCTTCCGCTGTGCATTATTATATTGTGTCGTTTGACTATTACGTTGCCAACCACGTCACGATACTCCCCCACCGGGCCCACCGGTGACACGTGGAAATCGGGGTGTGACACAACTCGATCGGATGGCAATCCGATCGGATGGCAATCCGATAGGATGACCACTCGATCGGTTGACCCCTCGATCTTGGTGTCCGGCGTGTTGAGTTTCGTCGTTTCGATTCACGTGTTGAGCATTGCGATGCGTTTTGAGTGAGCGATGCGATAGATTAATAATACCCACACAAATACTATATCTAACATACAATCACTATATATAACTGGCGTTTAGCGTCTTCGATTCGGTTGCGATAGAGTTGTGACTGAGTTTCGATTAGTTACCACAAACATGAACATAATTAAACATGCACAAGTAACACATAAATAGCACATACACGTAAAACAATATCCAAAACGCATAATTCAAGTTGCGATTGCGATGCGATACGCGATAAAGCGATAAAACAAGCAATAAACATCGATTAAACCACGATTATTAATAAGCACTCCACATAATACAACTAAGTCAAAAATAAAGATTCGATTACAAGTCAAATAAGTCAAATCAATATTTAAGCAAGGAGTGACAGATCGCAATTAGCAATCTTTTCTTCCTTTGACTTCAATCTTGATTTTGACTTTCGAAACACGGGGTTTTACAGCCTCCCCTACTTAAGGGAATTTCATCCCGAAATTAGGCCGAAGCCGTAACAAACAACTACGGGTACTTCGCCTTCATGTCGCTTTCGAGTTCCCAAGTGAACTCAGCACCTCGTTTGCCTTCCTAGCGAAGTTTCACAATGGGAATGCGTGAGCGTCTGAGCTGCTTGGTTTGTCAGTCCATGATCTCGATAGGCTTCTCCACGAAGTGTAATGTTTCGTCCACTTGTAAATCCTCCAGTGGAACTTGTAAATCATGCTCAGCTAGACACTTTCTGAGGTTCGAAACATGGAAAGTCGGGTAGGCGTTGCTAAGTTCCTCCGGTAGTTCGAGTCTGTAGGCCACTTTGCCGATCCTTTCCAGAATCTTAAAGTGTCCAACATATCGAGGCACGAGCTTTCCTTTCTTGCCGAATCTGACCACACCCATCCAAGGTGATACCTTTAGGAGTACGTGATTACCAACGTCAAATTCAAGGGGCTTGCGTCGTCTATCGGCGTAACTTTCCTGACGACTCCGAGCTTTCAGCAGATTGTCTCGAATTTGGAGGATTTTGTAATTCGTTTCTTGAAATAGCTCAGGAACGTTATTTACGAATCTCCGATCTCGTGCCATACAATAGGCTATCGACATTTTCTTCTGTATAAAGCCTCAAATGGTGCCATTTGAATGCTGGAATGATAACTGTTATTATACAAGAATTCAACTAAAGGTAAGTATGCGTCCCAATTACCACTGAAATCTATGACACACGAACGGAGCATGTCTTCAAGGGTGCGAATCGTTCTTTCAGTCTGACCGTCGGTTTAGGGATGGAAAGCGGTACTTAGATTAAGCATAGTACCGAGAGCGGATTGAAATGTTTCCCAAAGACGTGAGGTAAACCGACCATCGCGGTCAGAGATTATGTCGCGAGGCGTCCGATGTCGACAAATGATCTCATTGGTGTAGATTCGGGCTCATTTTTCTACCTTATAGTCTTCTCGTATTGGCAGAAAGTGAGCAGATTTAGTCCGACGGTCAACGACAACCCAGATGCTGTCGTGAGTTGATGGCGTGCGTGGAAGTTTCGTTATGAAGTCCATAGCTATACTCTCCCATTTCCACATAGGATCTTGGGTTGGAAGAGTAAGCCAGAGGGCCTTTGGTGCTCGGCCTTGACTTTCGAGCAAGTCAGGCACTTCGAAACATAGAGAGCGATATATTTCTTCATGCCCGGTCACCAGTACTTGTAGCGAAGGTCCTGGTACATTTTATCGGCACCGGGACGAATAGAATATCGGGACCTATGGGCTTCGTCCATCAGAATCTGTCGTAAATCGGTCCGCTTAGGGATCCAAATTCGGTCCATATAATGGAATATCCCATTCGAATTATTCACTAGCTGGGCTCCTTCGTTGAGAATCATTTCCTTCTTCAAAGTGCGCTCGGTAAAACACGCATGTTGGGATTCACGGATGAGAGTTTCGAGATGATGTTGGGCTTGAACATTACGAACGCTATGCAAATAGCTTCGTTGGCTTAGAGTGTCAGCAACGACATTTGCTTTGCCAGGATGATAACGAATCTCACAATCGTAATCATTGAGAACTTCTACCCATCAGTGTTGACGCATATTCAATTCTTTTTGGCTGAAGATGTGTTGTAGGCTCCTATGGTCGGTGAAGACCGTACACTTTGTACCATAATGGTAGTGTTGCCAAATCTTCAATGCAAAAACAACTGCGCCTAGCTCGAGGTCGTGGGTTGTATAGTTCTTCTCGTGGATCTTGAGCTGACGAGATGCGTAAGCCATAACCTTGTCACGTTGCATGAGAACACAACCAAGACCAAGGTTCGAGGCATCACAATAGACAACGAAGTCATCATTTTCATCGGGTAAAGCAAGGATGGGAGCATTGCAGAGCTTATGACTGAGAGTTTGAAAGGCAGACTCTTGTTCAGTTCCCCAAACAAAAGGCTTGTCTTTATGCGTGAGAGAAGTAAGCGGCACAGCGATTTTAGAGAATCCTTCGATAAATCGGCGATAATAGCCCGCTAGTTCGAGGAAAGAACGTACTTCAGACGAGTTCTTAGGTGTCACCCAACTCTTTACAGCTTCGATCTTCGTTGGGTCGACGTGAATACCTTGACTATTGACAAGGTGACCGAGGAATTGAACCTCCTCTAGCCAAAATTCACACTTGGAGAACTTGGCATAGAGTTGATTCCCCTGGAGTAGCTCGAGAACCAAACGTAGATGTTACGCGTGTTCGGTTTTCTACTTGGAATAGATAAGGATATCATCGATGAACATGATGATGAAGCGGTCAAGAAATGGTTTACACACATGATTCATCAGATCTATGAAAACCGCAGGTGCGTTAGTTAAACCAAAAGGCATAACAATGAACTCATAGTGGCCGTATCGAGTGCGAAAAGCGGTTTTGGGTATATCCTCCTCTTGAATGCGTAATTGGTGATAGCCTGAGCGTAGATCGATCTTGGAGAAACACGTAGCACCTTGCAACTGGTCAAACAAACCATCGATTCGAGGCAGGGGATAGCGATTCTTGATTGTCAGCTTATTCAACTCCCTATAATCGATGCACATCCGAAACGACCCATCCTTCTTTTTGACGAAAAGGACTGGTGCACCCCAAGGAGAGATGCTAGGGCGAATAAAGCCTTTATCAAGCAATTCCTAGAGCTGACTCGAGAGTTCGTGCATTTCGGATGGAGCGAGACGATAAGGCGCTTTAGCAACAGGATTGGCTCCAGGAATGAGGTCAATACGAAAGTCGATATCACGACTCGGAGGTAAACCGGGTAGCTCATCGGGAAATACGTTAGAAAAATCACGAACAACGGGGACATCTTTCACTCCTGTATTCCCTTTCTTTTCCTTCTCTGCTACTACAATGTTAGCCAAGAAAGCTTTGTATTCCTTGCAGAGATACTTGCTGCCTCGGACACACGACATGAGCTTGAGACCTTTCGAAGGACTTTCACCATACACACAAAGTTGATCACCATTCGCGAGCGAGAATCAGATCATCTTATCGAAGTAAACAACTTCAACATGGTTTTCGCGAAGAAAGTCCATGCCTACTATAATGTCAAAACTACCGAGCTGCATCGGAATAAGGTCGATAGGAAAAACGTGATTGTTGAGTTCGAGAGTACAATCACAAAGAACAGAATTGACGGCGACGGTTCTTCCGGTGGCAACTTCAACATCGAACGTCGAGGGAAGATGGGCGCGCTTACGATTAAGGAGCTTTTGGAATTCAAATGATACAAAACAGTTATCGGCTACAGTATCAAACAAACACGAAGCATAAATACCATTCACAAGGAACGTACCATTCACCACGTTGTTATCGGCTTGAGCTTGGCGGACATTGATGTTGAAAGTTCATCCACGGGCTGCTGGTTGTTGTTGCTGCAGTTGTTGGGGCTGCTGCTATAGTGGCTCTTGCTTCACCACTCGATTCGGGCACATGTTTTCGAAGTGGTTGGGATCACCACATGCAAAACAAGCTCTAGCATGGATCACGGGTGCAGGAGCCGCTTGCTGGCCTTGAGGGGTGGGAAGTAGAGCTTGTTGAGCAGGAGCTGGAGCTGGAGGTTGACGTGGACCAGTACGGCAGTTGGCGGTGAAGTGGTTGTACATATTGCAGTGCACACAGTAACTATAAGCGATTCCCACTGGGTGGTGATAAGTACAAGTAGAGCATGCTGGGTGAGGAACAGTATACGCACGCTTAGCCGACGGTGCGTGGGTAACAGGTTCCGCTACTTGGCGGTGTTGAGGCTGTGGTTGAGCAAGAACTGATTGGAGTGGGGCAGCAGTGGTGACAGCGCATTTTTTGCTACTGTTGTTGTTGTTCTTCCTCTTGCGACGAGAGGACTTTGAAGACTGCGGAGCGGCGGCGTTTTCAGCGGTTGCGGCAGTGGTAGCTTGATGCAGTTTCTTGGAGGCCTTTTCCCAGTAACCAGACTTGACTCGCTTATCATTGATCTCAGCGGCGAGCAGATAAGTTTCCTCAATCGTTGTCGTCTTTGCAGCTTGAACGAAATCATCCACGCAATCCGGAAGAGCATGGATATACTTCTTGATAGTGATTTCGGGCGTCTTAACTTGGTCCAGACAGATTACGCATAGCTGCTTGAAGCGAGCAGTTAAAGCAGCATTGTCACCATCCTTCTGCTTGATATGCCAGAATTCGTCCTCCAACTTTTGGCGCTCGTGGGGAGGGCAGAACTCTTGTATCATGACGTCCTTCAACTCATCCCACGTCAGACGTAAGCTGCATCATTTCCGCGTTTGTTTCTCTCGGCCGTCCACCAATCTAGAGCTCGGGATTGGAAGACGCCGGTGGCATTAAGAGTGCGGAGATCATCAGGACAGCCACTCTGGCGCAGGGTGACTTCGATCGAATCAAACCATTGGAACATGGCCATAGGCCCATCTTCGTCGGTAAATTCTTTTGGGCCGCAGGCTTTAAACTACTTGAAGCTAAAAACAGCTTTTGGCGAATCAGTTCGGGATTCTTCAGAAGACTTGCTAGCATTATCGTTTAGGTCGCTAACGATCTGAGGGATAACTTTCGCTATCTGCTTAGCGACGAGAGCAGCAATGCATTTGTCTTTCTGGTTTCGGCGAGCAGTTCGAGAGTGAAGGGATCCAGATGACGACATTGTCTGCAACAGACATCGCCATAGGATTCAGACGCTATATAATCGAATCTCTCCTCACAATGTACTACTACTAAAGCTCAGGAATACGAATAACCATGCAACACATAATCACATAAACACATAATCACAGTACACATAAGCACGTAGGGGCACGCAAGCACGTAAAGCACAGAAGCACAAGAGGCCGTCAGAATACAGAAACCTATCATTCAAGTTTGCGCGCGTTCGAAAATAGCGATTGCGATTAGCAAGTACACAGCGAGTAGCATATCATGCATTTATCCACCAGTAGTAATGATTTGTTAGCGATTTGAGATAGATGTGCAGTGCGGGTCGTGTGTGCCGATCAAAGCGAGAGCAAAAAGCGAATAAATTACCCAAATCGAAACACATAAACAGATAAAATCACATAATCACATAAAAACGACGAATATCAGAGTCAGCGGCGACGAAAATCCAGGATTGAAAACACATAAAATCGAGTATAGATTGTCTGGGTGCGAGACATTGACTACCCAAAGTGGTTCGACTATTCACAAGGACCCTTGGTACACACTTTGACTTTCGGGACTGTGCTCTCGCCTCGATTTTGGGCGATCGGCACGCATCTTTCTAGTTCAGTGTGACTTCAAGTCGTTGGAGTCCGTCGAGACTTTGGTGAGAGTTTTATAAAACCAAAATAGAGGTCGGAACAAGTCGTTAAGGTTCAGGTTTTACCCCTATCTTAATAACTTCATTCCTATTTTGATAAAATAGAGAGGAATTATGCGTCAGAGTATGGATTTCACTCCTGATTCCACGCAAATTCTCTTGTTTATAGAAAAATGCGGGTCGAACAAGTGATTTGGTCGAGAGTTTGCGGTTTTCACACCTAATCTCAACCTGATCACTTGTTCATTCGAAAGTAGCGTGCAGTGATAGTGTTTAGCTAGTGCGAGCGAGAAAAAGTAAGTAAGCTTGTACAAAACCCATACAGGGTATGTACAAGTCGGTCTGTTGGTACTTAACTATAGACTAGGTCGTTTCTAAGACATCGGCCCGGACTAGGTCGAGTCTTGCCTAATTCCCTATAGTTATGGCTCTGATACCAATCTGTCACACCCCAACCGATGACGGAAACATCGGGGAGCGGCACTGAGCAAAACAGATTGTCCAGGAGTTTCCATAACAACTACGATTACCAATTATTTAAGCATCACGTCCCATACCATGAGATAACAAGTAGCATAGTTATTACAGAAAATTCAAAGGCAAATAGTTCTATTCCGACAACTCAGATTCAAAATAAATAAATTGTTTTTGGTTTGTTTCTAGACTCCTCCCTACTTGATTCCACTAAAACAGGTAAGCACAGCATCCTAAGCATTCAAACACCTATCATATACGTTAAAATAGAGGTCAATACACATAGTGTAAAGGTGACTATACAAGTTTGATATAGTATAATAGAGTTCGAAATCGTTTACGCATAACCAACATGTAACATGTAACAAAGTGAAGGCAAGTAGGTTATCGACATAGAAATATGCACAGACGTGACTGCGAGTTGTAGAATGCGCAACACATATCCCCACAGGGACACGTGAAGTAAAGCCCTTAACAACCCCTGTCCACGACAGGTGCTGAATCCAAACTATAGTACTATCATTGCTAAGGTGTCAGGCAACAATCACTGTGTTAACATAACATACAAGCATTCATCGAATAACACGTAGCATGCAATAACGGTTAGTGAATAAATAGTGTTGTGTAGTGTGTTTGATGTGATTTAGAATAAGTAACGTATGTAACACCCAAAAGTGCGTAAAGCAAAAAGGGATCAAGTATACTCACAGATTGTGTTTAACAACTAAACACTCTCTTGGTTTGAATGGAGCGCTGAGAGAGATTAGCC
The DNA here is from genome assembly GCA_030545235.1 of Helianthus tuberosus. Taxonomy (NCBI): domain Eukaryota; kingdom Viridiplantae; phylum Streptophyta; class Magnoliopsida; order Asterales; family Asteraceae; genus Helianthus; species Helianthus tuberosus. The sequence goes on along the minus strand of JARYGA010016676.1, from coordinate 384 downwards.
TGAACAGTTGACGATAGCATAAACGATAAGCAGTGCGTAAAACAGTGAAAGTACCAAGTGTCGGATGGTAATCCGATCGGATGGCAAACTGATCGGATGGCCAGTCGATCAGATATCAATCCGTTCGGATGGCCATTCGATTGGATTGACATCTTGCTTGGTAAGGATGTGCTTGTGTATGATGGCTTTGAAGTTTTTGTTGTAGCATTTTGAAAACAGAGAAGTATCTCTACCCTTCAGGTCGATTGATCGAACGGCGGTTCGATCGGGTGACGATCCGTTCAGCATGGTATTTCTCAGAGAACAAGTTCACAGCAGTATTGTCACTCGATCGGATGGTCTACCGATCGGGCGGCAATCCGATAGAACTGGCTATGCATTGAA
>JARYGA010016675.1:0-51219 GCA_030545235.1 Helianthus tuberosus | reverse complement strand
ATACACACATATATATGTATATAATTTTTTTGGAATATTTTTTAAAGAATAAATTACAACTTTTGTCCTTTAAATATGTAAAAAGACATAATTACCCTCATGTGCTTATCATGTGCCACAAATTAACTGAGTTTTTTTAACCAGGTTGGGTGGAAAGGACAAAACTTGTAACAAAATACCTACTAAAGGACACCGTCTGTCAACGTTTGAAAAAAAGGACACCGCCTGTAAAGTACCCTAAAGATAAAGGACAAAACTTGTAATTTTTCCAAAAATAAAAGTCAAACGGGTCAGTTTTTAAATAAAATTCATAACTGATAATGTAGAAGCTATAAAATCAGTTTTATCACTTTAATAACTTGGTAAATATTATTAGAACATGTTTAAACATGTTCAACCCGACAATTCTGAGTTTAGGCTCGGTTCGCAACCGAAAGTCGTAAAAGTTGACTTTTGCTTGGACTTTCAGTTCTGACCCAAATTAGCTTAGTATCCTTATGCCTTAGGGTTCCTTTGTGACCATATTATATGTTAGTATAACCCTCTGAGGTTATACTACATGGTCCCTTAGAAATCAGAGTTCATTTGCATGTTTCCGTTATTTGCTTAAAAATTGACTATTATGCCCTTATGTTATAGAAACGAGATTTTTGAATATATGAATATACCAATACCTTTGTTACTGATATATAAGCATGCCAAATAAACTTGACATCATTTTCTGGTCTCAAACTATAGTTATGCAAGATATCGTAAAATGAAACTTTTTATTAATTAAACTACGATTTTTAGCATAAATCATGTTTAAACCTAAATTTTGGCACCAAACTCATTACCTACTGTTTTGATATTATTTTTAGGGGTTTTTGGAATATTGGGTCAGATTATAAACAGACCATATCATTGAGTTCTCGTATAATTCGATACATGACGATAATACCCTTTTTGTTAATAAAATGAGATTAACATATGATTAACATGCCAAACCTTTTCCTACTGATGTTACATGTTAAATAAAATATTTTAAGCATTAAAGTCTGATCAAAATCTCAGAATTTCATAAACATCTCAAATATCGTCAATTATCGACTTTTACGCTAATTAGGTGAATAGTATGGTTTAAAAGCATATTTAACACCTAAGACTTGTTACCTACTGAATTTATAAATAAATTTTAATACTTTCATAATAAGTATAAGTCTTGAACTCAGACTTCTAATTTTGTCCCTAAAAGCATATGTGAAATGACCAAAATGCCGCTACGGTGCATAGTTTGGCCATAAATGGTAAACTACACATATGTATGATATCCTACTGTTATAACCTTATAAAATAAATATTTTTACTGAATGTTTTAGACCAGAACCTCAGTTTACTATTAAACCTCTTTTATAAACTTTAAACTGACCAAAATACCCTTACGGGACTTAAATTGATTTTAAAAGCTTTTTAGGCATAATTGTTGGTATCCTACTGATATCATAACATAATTAAAGCATAATAAAATATGGAACTTGTACATGACTCATCCGGCTACCCGTTATGCATATACGCGTTCGGTACGGTTTATGTAACTAGTTTGCTTAAATTAGCCAAAACGGGTCAAAACTTATCATTTTTACTTCAAAATCCATAATGTATTTAGTTTACCCATTTTATACAAGTCTTCATACTTGTCGGGTCTAAATCAAATTCCAATCCGGTCACCGCTTAATCTAGCATTTCGTGCCGTAAACCTTTTCTTTAAACTAGCCGGTCTAAGTTTACAACTTAAATAACACCCGTTAGGAATCTAATAGGTTAATAAAACCTTCGTTCCAGATTCAGAGCCCCAGTAGAAGTTATTTGCACTTGTTTGAGTAGACCATACGGCTAAGTATACAAAATTTACATTTTAAGCTCAGGTAAATACTTTTAACTTATTTTCCCTTATACGGGCTTGGGATACGGTAAATTATTACCACTTGGTCGGGTGTAGAAACCTTTTAATCGAATATGGTTAAATTGCATAATCCCGCTTTAATCAGTGTTGCTTGATAACAAATAACATTGGGGGTTAACGACCGTGTCCTGGATATCCTTGGCTCATTTAAAAAGCGTAAATAGCCACGACTTAAGCACGAGTTGTAGGTATACAACTGTCAGCTGCGTATGTAAAAGATATACTCATTTGCTGGGATGACCCGCCGTGAGTTTATATTTGTGGTGTGTCGATTAATCTTGTTCGGTTTTTATACCGGCCCTAAATGTTGGACAAACATGTAAATCTGATACAACATTGTTATTAATATAATTATCCCAAGTTATAAAATGTTTGTGCCTTGTGCATACAAATCAATTTTCATAAATGTTTTCAAAAGAGTCGGTTAATTGTATTTATCAGTGTAAACTGACGTATTTTTCAAAAAGACTAAGTGACAGGTACTGTACGTAATTGGCTGGGAGCTCTGGGCGTTAGTAAAGAATCTTGCAAGTTCTGAACGCTTAAAGTCTGTTGAACAATATTTTATATTTCTGTTTTAGATCCGCCTGTGGATCCTCTTACAACCGTTTGTATAATACTTATTTATACTTTGAATTTCGGTTTGTAATATTATTTTCTACCAAGACTTCCGCTGTGCATTAAACTGTATATATTTGACTATGACGATATTAACTACGTCACGATACTCCCCGCTGGGCCCACCGGTAATATGTGGAAATATCGGGGTGTGACAGGTTGGTATCAGAGCCAACATTGAGTGAATTAAAACTAGCATTTTGTGTTTAATCTCAATAACACGGTTGCACATTCCTTAACTTCCGAGTCTAGGCAAACGACCTAGGATTAATCCTAATCTTATTTTGGTTTATATCTTTTGTTTGTTTTTTTTTTGTTTTGTCAGGGTTACTTAAATCATGCCGCCAAGAGTACGTGGACGTGGAGGACGAGGCAAGGCACCGATGGGAACAAGGAATGATCATGAAGCAGGACCGTCACACAGACGTACACCCTCAGCATCCTTTAGCTCCAACCCGCATGAGGATTGGAGGACCTATCTTGAACCCGTGAGGCGTTCTGTCTCGCTTAGCTCTTCGCCCTCATACCACAACTCATTTGGGCCACAGCAGGAAGACGAGCCCAATGACTCACACTGTCACACCCCTAAAATACCACATGCGGAAACCCCGCGAGGCGTGTGACGTACCAGGATCTAGCCACCAATCACATTGAACTCGTAGGTATATTTAAATAAAACTTTCATTTATTAACATTAAGTGTTACAACGTTACAAATAATTCAAAGTATACAGCGGAAGCATAATTCATTCGTTAAGTGTTTATAAACCACATGTAAAAAAAACAATTAGTCTTGTGTTGCGATTCCATGTATCTCGACTCATGACCACTCCAGCCTCCCAGACAGCAAGTTCCAACAATATGCACCTAAAGACCTGCAAGGCATGTAACAACGAACCAACAACAAAGTTGAGCGAGTTCACAGTTGGTTGTCCATTTTAAAGTTGTTCCAAAAACCAATAGTTCTTTCGAAAACCATGTGTTAACCAATTCCTTGTTTCCCAAACCATAATCAGTGGGGGCTTCCCCATGTGAACCACTAGACCCGTTACCATATCGACCACTGACTGAAGTAAGTTGGTGCCCTAGCGTTAATGTCTATCATCATTGACGTGCCCAGATCCATTAGTTCACGCCCGTCCTCTGCGGCACGGTGTGAGGCTTGTCAAACCTAAATAGCGCTATCTAACTAATGACCCGCTCGCCATTGGCCCGGTGATTAAGTCGATATAAAAATGAGGGACTTCATGATAGAGATTTTGGTCTAGTATCCGTGTTGTCACCCTTCAATAAAGAGGGTGTGTACGTAATTCCCAAACCAGGAGATTACGCAGGTTCCAATCATATCCTTATTACGTGTTGTCACCCTTCAATAAAGAGGGTGTGTACGTGTTCCAAACCAGGAAATCACGCAGTTTTAGTTTCAATCCTTTACCCATTCCCAACCCCTGGGAATCCCATGCCTTGTGAAAAGTGTGAACTCACCTTTGGTTACTCGGCAGATTAATTTATGGAAAGAAATATGTGAGGTGGAACTGGTCAATCACGTCCTAACATGATTACCGTTTAAGGGTTAGTGGGTGTGCTCACGCGAAAACACGAATCCTACACGTATCTAGCACGTAGCACATTACATCATACAATACTAAATATCATGCATGCATTTATCACGACATAGCTTAGCGACAACACAAATGTCACAAAAGACTTAAAATACTCTTCAATAAATATTCAGCCATATAGTGCATTTTCGGCAGTTTTCGGATTGTTATCCGGAATAGTTCGTGTATAACAAAATTCCCAAAAAAATTACAGAATGTGTTAAACGATCGAAATATTATTGTATCAAAACTAGGGATCCAATTCATCGCCAATTATTTTATAAAATTCATTTACCGGGCTGCAATCAGATTCATCACTTTCTGACTGCAGTCCACGGAAATATTCATTTAAAATACACGTAAGTCCGATTGATGAAATTCCAATTGAAGGTTTTCAGGGAAACTTAAAAGCATCTACAGTAAAAGTTTCAAGCCTAAACTGTAAAGACATATCAAGTTATGGCACAAAACGTGAGCTGCATTTTCTACAGAAAATGACATCTTAGAGCAGTTTTACGATTTAATCCGTTAAAAATACTTAAACCTATCGAAAAAATATGAAATCACTGCGGTTTGAAAGCTACTTCCAGATACTTGGTTTTAGGCTCTGAAAACGTAGATTTTCAATAAGTTTATGTCCCGAAAAATACTGCCAAAGTTGGCGTATTTTCTGCAGAAAAACGCAGCTTTTGCTGCTGTGAAAAACGACTCTTTAAAAATAGCAAACGACCTCAGAAAAATGTGATTCCAGTGCCCTTTGATTCGTTTTTTGAAATTCCACGTTATAGACTCAAGAAAATCCAGATTTCGTTAAATTATGACCCTGTTACAGCCACCCGAAGTTGGCTGTAAACGCTTGACAGCTTACCGTTTAGTTACCCGGAACCCGTAAACCATTAACTGGCGAACCCAATGACGAATTAACATCTATGACAGCAGGTTCTCATCATCAATTAGTTCACATAACACTAGTTATTATTACTAAATAGATTTATCCCATTAGCCAAAACTCAAAAGACTTAACAAAACACACAATCCGCTATAACTCTAACAACAAGATTTTTAGTAACCCTATAATAGAAGATGCATCAAAATCAACCAGAACATGTTAATAATATCAAGAACACAGCCAAGATAGTGAGATAAAAGAATAAGCTAGATCATACAAGAACTGATAGAACCATAAATTTAAACACAAGACGTTCGTACCTAGCGGCTATGGAGATTTGGTATGATCTTGGAGCCGGAACTTGAAGTCCTCTTGGACTTTTGTAACAGCCCAGTGTAACCGCACCATGATATTGTCCGCTTTGGCGGCCAGCACGCCCCTGGCGTCCGCCCCTCACGGTTTTCAAAATGCGTTACAATGGTGAAGGTATCCAGCCCCTTATAAGGAAGTCTTTGTTCCCCTTCACAACCGATGTGGGATGTCACAATCCACCCCCCCCCCCCTTAAGGGGTCCAGCGTCCTCGCAGGACCTGGCACCACCGGTCCGGCCCTGGCTCTGATACCAATCTGTCACACCCCCAAAATACCACATGCGGAAACCCCCGCGAGGCGTGTGACGTACCAGGATCTAGCCACCAATCACATTGAACTCGTAGGTATATTTAAATAAAACTTTCATTTATTAACATTAAGTGTTACAACGTTACAAATAATTCACAGTATAGAGCGGATGCATAATTCATTCGTTAAGTGTTTATAAACCACATGTAAAAAAAACCATTAGTCTTGTGTTGCGATTCCATGTATCTCGACCCATGACCACTCCAGCCTCCCAAACAACAAGTTCCAACAATATGCACCTATAGACCTGCAAGACAAGTAACAACGAATCAACAACAAAGTTGAGAGAGTTCACAGTTGGTTGTCCATTTTAAAGTTTTTCCAAAAACCAATAGTTTTTTCGAAAACCATGTGTTAACCAATTCCTTGTTTCCCAAACCATAACCAGTGGGGGCTTCCCCATGTGAACCACTAGACCCGTTACCATATCAACCACTGACTGATGTAAGTTGGTGCCCTAGCGTCAATTTCTATCATCATTGACGTGCCCAGATCCATTAGTTCACGCCCGTCCTCTGCGGCACGGTGTGAGGCTTGTCAAACCTAAATAGCGCTATCTAACTAATGACCCGCTCGCCATTGGCCCGGTGATTAAGTCGATATAAAAAGGAGAGACTTCATGATAGAGATTTAGGTCTAGTATCCGTGTTGTCACCCTTCAATAAAGAGGGTGTGTATGTAATTCCCAAACCAGGAGATTACGCAGGTTCCAATCATATCATTATTACGTGTTGTCACCCTTCAATAAAGAGGGTGTGTACGTGTTCCAAACCAGGAAATCACACAGTTTCAGTTTCAATCATTTACCCATTCCCAACCCCTGGGAATCCCATGCCTTGTGAAAAGTGTGAACTCACCTTTGGTTGCTCGGCAGATTAATTTATGGAAAGAAATATGTGAGGTGGAACTGGTCAATCACGCCCTAACATGATTACCGTTTAAGGGTTAGTGGGTGTGCTCACGCAAAAACACGAATCCTACACGTATCTAGCATGTAGCACATAACATCATACAATACTAAATATCATGCATGCATTTATCATGACATAGCTTAGCGACAACACAAGTGTCAGAAAAGACTTAAAATACTCTTCAATAAATATTCAGCCATATAGTGCATTTTCGGCAGTTTTCGGATTGTTATCCGGAATAGTTCGTGTAGAACAAAATTCCCAAAAAATTACAGAATGTGTTAAACGATCCAAATATTATTTTATCATAATGTCGGGTTCCAATTCATCACCAATTATTTTATAAAATTCATTTACCGGGCTGCAATCAGATTCGTCACTTTCTGACTGCAGTCCACCGAAATATTCATTTAAAATTCATCGTAAGTCCGATTGACGAAATTCCAGTTGGAGGTTTGTACGGACACTTAAGAGCATCTACAGTAAAATTTTCAAGCCTAAACTTTAAAGACATATCAAGTTATGACACAAAACGTGAGCTGCATTTTCTTTAGAAAATGACAGCTTAGAGCAGTTTTACAATTTAATCTGTTAAAAATACTTAAACCTGTCCAAAAAATATGAAATCACTGCGGTTTGAAAGCTACTTCCAGATACTTGGTTTTAGGCTCCGAAAACGTATAGTTTCAATAAGTTTATGTCCTGAAAAATACAGCCGAAGTTGGCGTATTTTCTGCAGAAAAAACGCTGCTTTTGCTGCTGTGAAAAACGGCTCTTTAAAAATAGCAAACGACCTCAGAAAAATGTGATTCCAGTGCCCTTTGATTCGTTTTTTGAAATTCCACGTTATAGACTCAAGCAAATCCAGATTTCGTTAAATTATGACCCCGTTACAGCCACCCGAAGTTGGCTGTAAACGCTTGACAGCTTACCGTTTCGTTACCCGGAACCCACAAACCATTAACTGGCGAACCCAATGACGAATTAACATCTATCACAGCAGGTTCTCATCATCAATTAGTTCACATAACACTAGTTATTATTACTAAACAGATTTATCCCATTAGCCAAAACTCAAAAGACTTAACAAAACACACATTCCGCTATAACTCTAACAACAAGATTTTTAGTTACCCTATAATAGAAGATGCATCAAAATCAACCAGAACATGTTAATAATATCAAGAACACAGCCAAGATAGTGAGATAAAAGAATAACCTAGATCATACAAGAACTAATAGAACCATAAATTTAAACGCAAGACGTGCGTACCTAGCGGCTATGGAGATTTGGTATGATCTTGGAGCCGGAACTTGAAGTCCTCTTGGACTTTTGTTATTGTCGGCAGTAAGAGAGGGAGAGAAGGTTTGATGTACGCAGTAGGGTTTGGGGTTTTATTAGAAGTGTTATATAGATTTCATGCAACTATGCATAATATATAAACAAGGACTAGAGGGCGGTTAACCCAAGACTGGTTAACCCAGCGCTGGCCTTGCTATCTGGGCCCACGTTCTTGGCGAGGGTCCGCGATTTGCGGATGTGACAATGGTCACTATTAAGAAGTTCACCTTTCAAAAAAAAACAAAAAAAGACTAGAGGGCGGTCACTGGTTGGGCCGATTATAAACAAAATATGAAACAAAGGGGATTGGGCCAAGAAAGTGGGGACGGTTGGGGTGTAAACTGAACACCAAAACTGATCACAATTGTGGGGAGCTTGGAATTCATAATGTGGGCTCCACACATTAAAGGGAAATATGGCAATGTTTTTTTTATATATATATAGATTCATATTACATACATACATTATTATTATTACATAACATCCAACTAATTATAAAATCATAATTAGTCAACTCAACTAATAAAAAGGGTAATAATTAAGTTATGGTTCGGGCCACATAAGTTTCGAGCTACACTAGTGGGTTGAATCGACACGCGATACAAGTGTTTTGGTTCAAACGGTTCGGGTCGGTTCAACACGATATGGATTTGGTTTCTATAATTTAAATAAATATAAAATAAAATCGTCGAATAAGATAAGTATATATTTATTTAGTAAAAACGAAACGAACGGTTTTTACCTTGAAGTTACGGGTTGTTACACACACCACTCATACATTCCTTTGCAGCGTTCGGGTTCTCACCACTCTTTTCTGAACCCCATACCCTACTTCCAGAGCCGTTTCAACCCCATGAACCAAATTGACGAACCAGAGGCTCAAAACCCTTTGGGACCAGCCTACCACTTTCTCGAATACCAAGACATGGAGATGGACGATGATCCAGATCCCGAAATGCCACCATCAGGGACGCCGACGCAACCCATCGAGATTTCCAGCGGATCATCTTTTCATGGTTCGCCATACAGAGGTCCTGATATCTGGGCCGAAAAGTGGAGCACAAATAAGTGGGAGTTTACTCCCCCTCACCTCAACTCACCTCCACAACAGCAGGTTCCCTCTGAGGACCCACATTTTCAGGAGGTCACGCCACCGCCACCACCAGCGCCAGAGCAGCCACCGCCTCCAGAACCATCGAGGCGAAGAAGAAGTGCACGGATGTCCGTGCGTGGGGGTTTTCATTTCAGTACCCCCCAACACTCCAGCAACTACCCTCTGCTCTATGAAGACCCGCAAATGGGTGGGCCTTCAAACGCCGTTTCTGAAGTCGACTCTGCACCAGTCGCACCTGCACCACCACCCATGGGTTATGAAAACCCAATTCCATCCTACCCAGATGCAGCTGGGTACAACCCGTTTGAGCAGCAATCTTATTTGGGTTATAACTACAACCATGCACCTGTCGTCGACCCATACGTCAAGGCAGCAAACTTCAATGCTCTCTACCCCTCGCCCATTCCACCCGCGTACCCAACTGGGTACCCCGCATATGGGTATCAATACCCAGCACCTCCACAACCTTAGCAGCAGCAGCCACCTCAACCTCAAATTCAACCACCGCAGCAGCAAGAAATTCTCCAAAGGTTGCATGAGGTGGAACAAAGGGTAGAACACGAGCAAAGAAGTCGTCGCGGTCTTCTAAAGGTTTGGCCAACCTCATTAAGGGGAAAAAGAAGAAGGATTATTAGAAACCCTTAATTATTGTATTTTAATTTTATTTCAATTAAGTCCCTGCGTGGACATTTTATTTATGTATTAAGTCCCTACGTGGACTTGTCTTTCTTATTTTAGTCCCTGTGAGGACAAGTTATTTGTTAAAGACCCGTTTAGGGCATTATTGTAATTCTTAGGATTTATTTATGAGAAATTTCCTTTTGCAATTACCTTTGGCATTAAACATATACATAACATCATATCACAAATCAAAATATCATTTCAATTTATAATTGATCTGCCATAAAATCTCAAAAGAAAATCTTAAAGGTATAACCTAGCCTATATGTCATTTTAGACATGGCCATGATGGTAAAGCCTTTTTAAGATAATAAATCCTTGTTAACACCTAAGAACGTGTTAGCACTCTTGACAAATGTGGTTCAAGAAAATCACACTAGTCATCCTTATATTGGATTCTTCCAATTTCTTATCTAGCCTAATGATCTAGAAATCATGGCTTATATCATCAAAAAAAGATTATCATACTAAAGCATCCACTATGCGATGTCATTACTTCGCCTTCGGGCCAAATTATTTCAAATAAATAACAAATGACAGTTGTAGTCTATGACTCCCTGTCAAGAAAGGTGATGAACTATGTTCAAACCTTAATGCCTTGATCCTAGAAGATCATGGCTTATAAATTAAAACTGTCCTTGTGACAAGGCCTTTTGTGCCACTTTAAATTCCTAAATGGTTTTTAAGTGGGAATAACTATAATGAAAAATTTAAATAAATCTGAATATCAAATTAACCAAATATGGTCTATATTTACCATGGTTAATGAATCATCGAAAATGATGATTCCATAATGGACTTCTGAATAAATTGTTGTCAATTGTTTTATAGCAATCAAGCTCCAAAATGGCTGAATCAGAAGAGGTTAATAGGCATCCCAATATGCGGAATGACAACACCAGAATGAATGTAACGGGTGCAGATCTACAAGCAATGATAGACAATGCAGTCACTATAGCCGTTGACAGAATGTTCAAAGAACCAAGTGGTACTCGTGCTAAGACCCAATTTATACCTCATACTAAACCTCCTTCCAAAACACATACATCTCATAAGGATGATTCTCGGCATTCGTCGAATCAGAAAAGTCTGCCGTCTAAGCAAATTGTGTTTAATCAGGAACTGCGCTCAAAGACCTGCTCTAATAAATACTTTGTCTCTTGCAAACCAAGAGATTTTACAGGTGAAAAAGGTGCCATAGACTGTATGACATGGCTTGATGAGATGGATACCGTTGTGGATATCAGTGGTTGTGCGGAGCAGGATGTTGTGAAGTTTGTTTCACAGTCGTTTAAAGGGGAAGCATTGGCTTGGTAGAGATCGTTAATTCAAGCCACGGGGAAAATCCCACTCTATAACTTGTCTTGGGAACAATTTGTGGCACTGATCAAAGAAAACTTATGTCCTCAGCATGAGGTAGAAAAGATTGAAACTGACTTCTTGACTCTGGTCATGAAGAATTTGGATTGCCAAGCTTATGTCACGAGTTTCAACACCATGTCTCGACTTGTTCCCTATTTGGTTACCCCTGAACCTAAGCGCATAGCGCGCTTCATTGGAGGCCTAGCCCCGGAAATAAAATGTTGGTGCAGAAAATAGGTTAACAGGCAAGTTCAAACGAAATTACAAGATGTAATTCTGCTTGAAATGGTTCAGGGATTTCAAACGGAATTAGTCTGTTATTTTCGCTTGAAACTGTAATCTCGTTTGAGCTGATTCCGTTTGAACATGTTCAAGCGGAATTAACCTGCCTTTAAATAGTGGACCTGTGATTTCATTTGAGTTAAGTTGTGTATGTGTAATTCCAGAGCCGAAGTGCTGCCGAAGTGTTGTTTCGCTGTAAAACTTTGTCAAGATAATCAGAACAACAGTTAAAGTGATATTCTTGCTGAATCAAACTCAATATGTCTGTTTCCGCCTTTCATATTTAGTAGAACGCCTCTGAATGACTCGTTTTGGGTCAGAACACGATCCTACAAGTGGTATCAGAGCTCAGGAAGAGGAGTTCTTAACAATTCAGCTCAAAATTTCTGTTTTCTACACCTTCTTTTCAGAATTTACAAGTTTTTACGGATAAAATGGTTTGAATTTCACATATTATGTGCAAAACTGTATTTTGACAAACCCTTGAAAGTTTCAGATCGTAAAACGGCTTAAATATTGATCAATTTGACAAAGTTCAGACCGAAATGATGACATCAGCATAATTCTGTTTGAATTTGAACCTAATTCCGCTTGAAATTGCCTTATTTCGCTTCAGATTGTAATTCCGCTTGAAAGTTTCAAACGAAATAAGTGATTTCGTTTCAAGTTGTGTTTTCGTTTGAAAAGTTCATACGAAATTAGGGATTCCGTTTGAGTTGGTATTCCGTTTGAAACTGGTTTGCTGGTAATTTCACTTCAATAAGTGATTTCGTTTGAAAGGGTATTTCATTTGTAGAGGGTAATTTCGTTTGAAAAGTGATCTCGTTTGAAAGTGACTGTTGTGAAAAACATATTACCGAATCATGGAAGAAGAGTTCTATAATGCGTTTGCCACATCCCCGACTACTCCAGCTGCCATTGCTCAAAACATGAACATGGGAAATGAAACTGGAACTAATTAAAAACCCCCTAAACTAATGAGCATTGAGGAGTATTATGGTTGGAAAGATAGGTTTGAAAACTGGGTCCAAGCAAATCATTTGAGATCATGGGAGTGTGTTGAGAAAAAGTATGTGCTACCACGTATTGAGCTGAGAGTTGATAAAAAGATTTTTGAATTTACAGATAAGGAACGAGACATGTATAAAGCAGAGAAAATGATGATCAGTTTACTCCAGCAAGCTATTAAAGAAGACGTCTTCATATTGCTTCAACATGATAAAACTTCACGTTCTATTTGGGAAGCACTCAGAATAAAATTTGAGGGAAGTGAGAAGATGATTAAGAGTAAAAAGGCATTGCTTAAGAAAGAATTTGATCTATTCACAAGTCTGCCAGGAGAAGATACAAAGAAGTTGATTGAAAGATACTGCCACTTAGTACGTTCAATGTCTTTGTTGAGTATCAATAAAGAAAGAGAGGAATGGGTAGACAAATTAGCTGATGCTTTACCTCAGAAAGAATGGGGTACATTTTTTGATGATCTTAAAGAACACCGGAGAATATGATGGTTTGACGATTTCTCAGTTCATCGAAAAGATTGAAGGTCAAGATCTTGAACTGCAAAAGATTGCAAGGATGAACAATCCGAGTAATCAACAAGATGTGAAAATGTATTACAAAGGCAGTGTTCAAGAGGTTGAAATGAGTCCAAAAATCCAAACTGTTTTTAGTGCTGGAAACTCATCTGGAACTGTTGATCAAAATTCAAACAGTAGCAGTGGATTTTCTTCATATCCGAGTGTTAATCCAAATTAGAGTTCAACTTCAAGTTTTCAGTCTCAAAGTTCAAAAAGTGGAAATGGTGTGTGATACAGTGCAACATTGCATTAAATCTTCCGAATGGTCAAAGTTTTTCTGAAGAAGTGGCTAAAGATCACATGGCGTTACTTGCTACTGTACTGGAATCTTATGAGGGATTAGTAGCTGGAAGAATAGGAAATCCTATGCTGATGAAAGAGGATTACGATCAGATAGACGCTGAAGAGATGGAGCTCATGGATATCAAATGGTGTCTAGCAAGTGTTTTGAGAAGAGCAGAAAAGTTTAAAATGATTACAGGAAGAAATGATTTTTTGGATGCACATGTGTCTACTTTGGGTTTTGATAAATCTAAAGTTACTTGTTTTCGATGCAGGGAGAAAGGTTATTTCAAGAGAGAATGCAAAAATCAAGAGGCTAGTGGAGCAAAGAATCCTTTTGGAAAAGATGATTACTATTGGAAAGCAATATATCAACAAGTTGCTCATCAACCATATCAAGAAAAGGAACCACAAACTGCGCATGCAAGAATGATCGAAGATGCAAATAAGAAAGCTTATTATGGTATCATTGATCAAGATGATGAAAAAGTGGCAGAAGGTTTCAGCTGGGATAAATATATTCCACCTGATTCAAAAGTTGTAGCTCTCATTGCATAGATAGTTCAAGAGCCTAATTTGATGACAGAATGGATGAAAGCGTTTGATAGTAATGAGAAAAGTCAAGAAGAAGAGTCTGTTTAAGCAGAAGAAAGTTCAGAAAGAACAACAGTTTTTGATCAAACACCATCTAATTCTGGTTCTTCAGATGATAGTTCAGAAAAGACAATAGATTTTGATCAATCACCAACTGATAACAGTAGTGATGATGAGGAAGAAATGCATATCAATATTGAAAAAACTCATCTATCTCCTGAAAGTTTTCAATTTTATTTTGCAGATCGCTTGGAGAAGTTGATGAAGAGACAAGCAGCAAAAGAACTGAAAAAGAAGGAATGTGAAAGCAAAGATCAAAATGAAAAGATTTTTCAAAATGAAGAGGTTAAAATTGCTGAAGAGATTGTTGAAACAAAGAAGGTAATTGAAGTTGAGAAAGTTGTTAAAGTTGAGAAGATCGTTGAAATAGAAAAGATTGTGGAAGTCATCAAGCCTTGCTTAAAATGTTTACAATCTTGCAAGCAGTGTGCAGAAAAAGATGAAAAGTTGAGTGAGCAAGATAAGATGAAAGAACAATTACTGTTCAATCTAAATTATGTGAAAGAGTCGTATAACGTTTTGAACAGAACGGTGACTGGGTTACAAAAGACAAATTCTGAAAGAGAAGATGCACTGACAATGATGAATGCTGTGATGATGTCGAAGCAAAAAGCTATCAATCATTACATTGAAGAGTGTGCAAAGTTAAAGCAAGAGTTGGAGACTGAGAGAATTGAAAATGAGAGAATTAGACGTTTACTGGAAAGTTATTCTAGTTCTGATTATTTGATTGATAGAATTTATCCAACTGTTGCAGGTATGGAAGCCTTTCAAGACAAAAAGACTGAAGAGAATGATACTGGTAAGAAACAAAGTGCGAATTATAACAAGTGTCCGCCTCCGATTTGGGAAGGTTATTCTCCCAGAAAACCAAATGAGGACCAAGTCAAAAAGGCAGTCAATATAGAGTTAAAGTCCGAAACAACCAACGATTTACAAGAAAACATTGATGTCACATTTACATCGTCTGATACTGATCATGAGTCTGAGTTAATAAAAAAGGTGGTCGATCAGGTGTTGGACAAAGATGAGGAGTCAGAGTCAAAGTCTGAGTCAGGGAGTTTAAGTTCGTCGGTCAACAGTACAAAGTCGTCGGTTAAAAGGGTTTATAATAAAGAATTCCTGTTATTAAAATCTAATTTGAATGATGAATTATTCAAAGTTGCATATACATTGAATGATTCAGACAAATTATATTCTGATGAGGAATTTCCAATAAGAGGTGTCAAACCAGAAATAATTAAAAAGGTTTTCAAACTAACAGAAATTAATATTTCTGAAATAAAAGATTTAAATTTTACTGAAAAACCTAAAAAATATACTTCAAGAGTTCAACAACGGTTAAACAAGAAAAAAGGTTACAGTTCTGGTTCTGGTTTTCAAAAGAAACCAAATCATAACGGTAATTTCAAAAAGAAAGGTCTTGGATTTATTCCACCTGAAAATTATAAACATGAAAAAACTTCTAAAACAAATACAAAATTTGTTCCAGGGACAAGCTGTGAAGAGAAATAAAAAGCTCATTCTGGAAACAATCAAACAGAGAATTTCGTGCCAAGAAGCAAGAGAATGTGAAGAATAGAGCTAATCAAAGAAAGGAGACAAGAACCTGTTACAAATGCAATGAAGTTGGTCACATTGCATGTAACTGCTCTCAAGCAACAAAAACAAAACAGGAAGTTTCTAAAAAACTCAAAGAAAAAGTTGTTGAAAAAAATGAACCACCAACTGATAAATTTAAAATCTTTGAACATTCAACATATGAAGTTGGTGAGTGTTCAAAAACAAGTTTTTATAAAAAGAGAGCTGAGCATGACAACCAAATGTGGGTTGTTAAAAAGTTTCATGAAGATGTAAAGAAATTTGATGTGAAATTTGGCGATGAATCTGATTCCACAAAATCAGATGAGCCACAGGTTGAGGTTAAAGAAGAAAACTCAGTGCCTCCAATGGATGATGTTCATTTTCCACCATTGAGGGCTGAAAATTTAAAACAAAAGTTGGGAAGGTTGAGATCTCGAATCAATTCTATTCTGAGAAGAAAGAATTTGATGTCGAGAAAGTGTTTAATGAAAATGTTAAAAAGATTTTTGGGAAAATGGTTGAGGGAAAGGCCAATGGGGTAAAGGACTTTTATGAAACAAAGAAAGCAACTTATTACCCAAGTGAAGTTGAAGAGGAAACATCCAAGTTTGGTGAAGCTTGGATGTCTGTTTTTCATAAGTGATAAGTATGACTTGCCGGAGCTCCCAGGTTGGTAAGAGTGGAGCATGAATCGGCATCTTTCTTGAGAAATTCACTTCGGTGATATTTCGACTTACAAGTGGTAAATCAGGGACATTAAGTTGTACTTGATTTTCTGCAGTTGATAATTGTTGATTGAATTTAAAATTGTTAAATTTTTTCAAATGGTTAAATGAACAAAGTGATGAATTAATCCCCTAACCTACATATGGTTTTATAAAATCAACAAATCTTATTTTCCGGAAAAACCATTTGATTAAAACAAACTTAAGTGTTTTGAAATCACAACGGGAAAATAGTTTGTTGTAAGGGGGAGTTCTGATTGTTTATGCCAAGTGGATTGCGATTTGAAGTGATTCGATATCAGTTGTCAATTTACCTTGTATAGTTTGTTTTCAAATTTCCTTTAAATGATTTTGCATTTTAGGGGGAGTAAGAATTTTCAGAAAATCCAAAAAACATTAGAAAATTTGAAAAAGCCAAAAACATGATAAAATAAAAAATGAGTTTTGTTGTGAAAAAGAGGAAATGATAGTACATCAGTGGACGATCACAGCATGCTAAAGATTTGGAAAGTTAAAATGTGATAAACGGTCTCACTGATGATGTGCCAGTAGGTTTTTACACGTTTAGTAAATTGTGACGAGATATAAACCTAAATTTCAAACTTACTTATACCGTGGGGAACATCTCTCGGATATATGGGTAACCCCCGAAATCTTGTTTGAAAGGTCCCTCTTTCTGAGATACTAGGTCTTTATATTCAGTGATATCTGGGGTATTATCCCGGGACTTCTGATTTTGCGGAAGCAATGGCCTAGTCCCCGTATAATACTTTCTGCTTGCTTGAAATATAAGCCTGCCCTCAGTACAAAAAATGATGAAACATTGCAAAATGCTAATCATGTGCTGTTGAAGAAAAGATTCTCTAAAGGGAACACACCAAAAGTCGAAGCCGTCATCTCTCTGCTGAACGGAAGTTCTGACCTAAGCTCTCACGGTCTTCGCAATTTAACCCTTTACAGATATCATCTGTGGTATACTCACCTGTAAGACTGAATATTGGGATCTGGATACGGGAGTATATTCTGAGGTGGGACACGCGAATAAGTTTAAGTGTCTAAAACATTAATCTCGTATCTCGAAACAGTTGAACTTTGTGTGAAAATTTAAGTGGATCAGTATACTGACAATCTAAGTGAATCGTTTAGAACTTAAAATGTTTAAAGATTAACGGTGTTGGTGATTTGTCTCATAAACTAATATGATCCTCTTACACAAACTCACAAAAATAGTGTATGTAAATATTTCTTTATTGCATTTCTTAATTTCAAAAACCCAAAAAGATTTTAAGATTGTTTTAGCTTAAATTTTTGAAAAAAATCAAAAAGATTTTCGACAACTGATGTTGGAAAGCTGATTTCAAAATTCCAAGTGCTAAACATGATGAGTATTTCGTAAGGAGGAGTTTGTGTTTAAATGAGAAAAGTTTTTGTTTATTTGTCTACAAGTGGTCCTCAGAAGTTTTTAAAGTGTTAAATCATTCTGAAAAATACATGCAAGTGATATATTAATTTGTCAAATTTTAAATTTGTGAAATTTATTTTTGGGTAGAGTTCTGTGCAGGTTAGAGCCAGGAATCGATCCTGAATTTGTGGAAGATTTTGGAACAACATCCGAGGGGAGGTTATATGTTGATGCTAAAGAAAAGAGTAGAGAAAGAAATTGAGAATGCTTTACAGTGTTAGATATTTCAGAGAAGTTCGAGAGGACTGATAAAGACTGAAGATGCGAAGACTCGACACTGAAGACTCGTCAACATTCGAGGGGAAGTCTGTTGGTGCATGCGTCTGTCGACTTCGTCTTGTATCGAGTCTTGTATTGTACTAGATAGTTCAGGGCACGGAAAATGAGAAAATAGGTTAACATGCAAGTTCAAACGAAATTACAAGATGTAATTCCGCTTGAAATGGTTCAGGGATTTCAAACGGAATTAGTCTGTTATTTTCGCTTGAAACTGTAATCTCGTTTGAGCTGATTCCGTTTGAACATGTTCAAGCAGAATTAACCTGCCTATAAATAGTGGACATGTGATTTCGTTTGAGTTAAGTTGTGTATGTGTAATTCCGGAGCCGAAGTGCTGCCGAAGTGCTGTTTCGTTGTAAAACTTTGTCAAGATAATCAGAACAACAATTAAAGTGATATTCTTGCTGAATCAAACTCAATATGTCTATTTCCGCCTTTCATATTGAGTAGAACGCCTCTGAACGACTCGTTTTGGGTCAGAACACGATCCTACATAAAAGGAAATGTTAAAGCATCCAGGCCTACCACTTATAGGTCCGTGGTGGATTTGTCCTTATCCCTCATTCTTGATGCAATAAGGAATAAGTCTGTTAAGACTTCTGATGAGGGAAAGAGGAAAAGGGAAGATGAGAGCTCACGTCTCTCCGACAAGAAAAAGAAGGGTAACTCCGAGCATAAGAAAGGTTCTGAGTTCAAGAAAAACTCAAGTCAGTCAGATAACAGGCCCAAGTGCAGGAACTGCAGGAAATGCCATTCTGGAAAATGCACAATTGACCCACAGGCTAAACTCTGTGGAATTTCCAAGACAAAGGGGCATAAGACTTTAGAATGCAAAGACCTGAAAAATGCAACTTGTTACAATTGTAACGAGAAACGGCATATCAAGACCAACTGCCCCAAACTTGCAAAGAAGCCTGAAGAGGCCAAGAAGACAAACGCTCGAGTTTTCCAGATGAATGCCCAGGAGGCAGTGCAGAATGATAATGTTATAACAGGTACTTTCCTCATAAATGATGCTTATGCTAGAGTTTTATTTGATTCTGGCGCAGATAAGTCTTTTGTGTGACACCAGTGTCACTTCAACCATCATACAAATACCAAACCAATGAAATTTTGTGTTTCATACTTGGGATTTGTATAAATATGTGTATCATTTACACATATCAATTCTTGTTCGATTTCAAGCTTTAAGTCGCTTTCTGGGAAGTTATACGCGAACTGATGCGTAAACGTAATCAGTTTAATGCGACAAACACTCCAGAATAGTGAAATAGGCTTAACATACCTTAAATAACCTTTACATAACTTAGAAATAAGTTTTGAAGGGTTTGGTATGGCAAAAACAAGTTTATTCGCTCACAGGGACTACTTGCATCAACTAGCAAAAGTCTGTCGTTTCGTAAGGCAACGTACAGTCCGGAACACGATCATAAGCTAAAAATACCATAAATAACCTAAACATAGCTTAGAAATAAGCTTTGAGTGGTTCGGTGTGCGAAAATATGCTTATTTGTTCTTACAGGGACTAAAAGTGTCAAAAACGGCGTAAGTTTGCATTTACGCGCATATCTTACGTTCTGGCCACATCTGGACACC
Source organism: Helianthus tuberosus (assembly GCA_030545235.1). Lineage (NCBI taxonomy): Eukaryota > Viridiplantae > Streptophyta > Magnoliopsida > Asterales > Asteraceae > Helianthus > Helianthus tuberosus. The sequence continues at coordinate 31,635 of JARYGA010016675.1, read as the reverse complement.
CAAAATTTTTGTACACACTATAATATTTTTATTTTAGTGGTCGGCATGAAAAAGTACCATTCATCGCTTAATATGGATCGTTTTCGCGTCTGTTCAAGTTTCGTAGCAATTTGACGAACAACGTGACTGTACGGCCAAACGAACCGACATCCGAGATATTTCCGAGCATATTTTGAGTCCTCTATACTTTTACCACCTTGTAGAGCCTTGAAAATGGCTTAACGGGGGTTAAAAGTGCTTGAAATAGGCTTATGCAAGTGCAGGGACCTGAACTGTAATATGCTGAAACTGTTGCTGATCTGCAGATTTTACACGGGCCGCGTAAGCCCTGTCTGAACCTTACGCGGACCGCCTAAAAGTGCCCATTTCCATATTTTCCATTTTCAGCAATCTGTTTGATGTTCGGGGGCTGTTTATGCAAATTTCTTGGTGTGTTAACCAAGTTAACACCTCTCAAAGGCTTTGAACCTGGATCAAACACATGTAGGGCTATGATTCTTTGCTTTATGGCCAAACAAACACATGTCTTGATCTTGTTCTTCATCAACTACTATAAATAGCCATGCCCTTCATTTGAATTTCCTCACCCTTGATCTGAATTCTCTAAGTTGAAGTTGTTATACTTCATACCTGAGATTTTAAGATCAAGTTCTCCCAAGCAAGGACCCTTTGTAAGCTTCCTTTGTTCTTTTATCGCTTTCCTAGCGAGAAAGTCAAACAGTGTTTGACTTTCATCTTTGACCAGTCAATGGTCAACACGAAGTTCGTTTGAACTTCGCAACGTGAGCGTAATCACGATGGTTATAGTCACTAGTGACTATACCTACTGATTACCACGTTGAATAGGCGTAGTGACGAGTCGTAGTTTCGGTCAAAATGCGCATTTATGCGTATTTTGCAACCAAACTACTTTAGGGTATCAAAACACTTTGTTTTGATATCAAAACATGTTTTCTAACTTAGTTAAGCATGTTTTAACATGCTTAGCTCGTCACTTTTAGTTTAGTGCTTGTTTAGAGTCGTAAGTCAAGCGGTCTAAACCACCGCTTAGACTTTCAAACTCGACCCATTTGGTCGATCATTAGGATCCGACCAAGCATGTTTAGTGACCATAGTTGTATAGGGAATAACCTTCCGAGGTTATACCTTATGGTCACATAGTTTAAGTAGTTGTATGATAGGTAGTTTATATGCCTTAGGTAAATGACCAAAATGCCCTTTTCATGCATAATTGGATTTTAAGCATATGTAACCTAAACATTTGTCACCTAACTAATTATGCAACATAATTAAACATATTTAGGCATATAATACTTGTCATAGGACTAGTTAGACATCTCGAATGCGAGTTTGCGCAAACGACATGTTAAAGTGGTGTGAGCTACCTTAATGGGTCGTAACGGGTCGAAAGCACTTAGAATAGATTCTAATTTAGAATATAGGCTTGTTAAACCATATCACATGAGTTCCAATACTCATTTGGTTTACAAGACCTCATTCTATCCGATCTTCCGATTTAGGTCCGGTTTATTTACTTAGTTACCTATATTAGGTGCCGTTTGATTCCGTGATCCCTCTAACTTTGCTTGGCCATTATTCAAGACTTCTAAGCATCCTCAACTGAGTACATAGTCTCCTATTTTACTGTTTTTAAACTGTTTTTGGGTGAAACATGTGTACCTATTTGTTATGTTCATGATTTCAAAGTATAAATTGATTATACATGTTAGTACTTATCTTTTGACAAACTGAATGATTAATTATGGTTTAAACACTATTTTTTCAAAGATTATAACAATTAATTGTTGGATTGTACTTGTTTTATACGTTCACCAGACCGATTGGTAGTATGATATAGCGCTATAGGATTTGACACCCCATTCATGTTGTATGTAATGTCAGAAACCGATATTTTATCCAAATAGAGATTGCCTTTGTGGTATTTCTATAGTCTCAAAGGTGTATTTTGATACACTAAGGTCTGAATGAATTCTAAAATCACATTTTTGTTGTATATTTTGTTATACTCCCAAATGTATAGTTTGATATACTCTCATATGTGATATTGTACAAGACAACATATATTTTGTAAATTACTAAAACATAGTTTGATATGTTAGTTATAAAAACCAAAGCATAGTTTAAATATGTTATTTATAAAACCAAAACATAGTTTAATATGTTATTAATAAAACCAAAGTATACTTTTGATATACTACTGAAAACTATTATTTTGACGACTAAAGTATATTTAATATACTATCTGTTTAACGATTTTGGAACTGAAATATATTTTAATATATTACTTATTCGACTTTCTTAAAACCAAAGTATATTTTTATATATACTACAAACCTTTTTATCAAACATTGTTTTACAAACTCATTTTACTTAATTATTTATTTATGCATCATTCTTTTATATCATTCGATTTCTTATAAATATTCGCATGATTTATAAAGAAAACATTTTTAAGTTCATGACTATTTTTGTTAAACATTCTTTTAAACTTACAAGTCATGAATCATGCATTAATAAAACCTTTGTATCTCACAGGCATTTTTATGCTGACGTACCTTTTTTACACATGTTTCAAGTGCTGCTTTGTGATGATTATTGATACATGCTATACATAGGATGGACTCGTGCTTTAGCGACTTTAAAACTTGAAAGATAATAATTGTATTTATTTGATTTGTAATAAACAATGAGTTCATTAATTCAATAAAACGAAATTATGTAATCCATGGTTGTGAAATAATGAATCTGTTACAACACTTCCCGACATTTCCGCCATGTTTTGTTGTTTAACGTAGTCGGGGTGTGACACTTTGTAGACAATAAATTTTGTAAACTGTTAAATCTGCCTGTTAAAACTCTAGGCATAAAATATGAGCTAGAATTGGCCGATGGTACCTTAGAGACTGCTTCAACAATTTTAGATGGATGTTTCATATCCATTAGGAATCACTCTTTTCCGTTGTCTTTGTTGCAAATGAAATTGGTAGGATTCGATATAGTTATAGGCATGGATTGGTTATCTCTTAACCAAGCCCAAATTGCCTGTGATAAGAAGCAAGTGGTTATCAAAACTCCTTATGGTGGATCACTTACAATTCAAGAAGATACACAGTATGGATTGCCTAAACAAGTATCTATGCTTAAGGCATCTAAGTGTTTGAAGAAAGGTTGTGTCATTTACATGGCCCAGGTGACGATAGATGAGCCAAAGCCCAAGATAGAAGATATTCCTGTTATTTCTGAATATTCAGACTTTTTCCTGAAGAATTACCTGGTTTACCTCTAGACAGATAAGTGGAATTCAGAATTGATATCATTCCAGGAGCAGCACCAGTCGCACGAGCTCCTTATCGTTTGGCACCGACCGAGATGAAAGAATTAAGGGCCCAGTTGGATGATTTATTGGAGAAGGGTTTTATTCAACCTAGCTCGTCTCCTTGGGAGCACCTATTCTATTTGTGAAGAAGAAAGATGGTTCAATGCGTCTATGCATTGATTATCGTGAGCTGAACAAAGTTACAATCAAGAACCGATATCCATTGCCCAGGATTGACGATCTGTTCGATCAACTGCAAGGGGCAAGTTACTTCTCAAAGATCGACCTGAGGTTGGGGTATCATCAGTTGAAGATCAGAACCGAAGATGTACACAAGACCGCATTCAGAACAAGATATGGTAATTACGAATTCTTAGTGATGCCTTTCGGGCTCACTAATGCACCTGCAACATTCATGGATCTCATGAACCGTGTCTGCAAGCCGTATCTGACGCGACCGTGTCGTCCCGATCAGTCAAAAACCCAATTAAACCTAGGTAGCTAGGGTAAGTCGGGTATCGAATCCACGAAGAGCAGGTGGTCAGTATTGCACGACCCGTTCGATTGGTTAGACTATTTACAAATAATGTACAAGGTGATTATGAAGTTTGCTAATTTTATTTGTTTAATTAGTTCGAAAGGATATCGGAGTGAACCGACAAATTGATATTATCTAAAACAATGATTTATTAACTAAACTTGTAAACTAAACTAAAAAGTTGAAGCAAGAAATTAGAATACGGATCACACCCGGTTCGATAATTGTAAGTCCTAGGGTTCCTACATGTTTTAATTCAACCCAATTGCATAACGATTAATGGATTTAGTGTACCGTGACTTAGGTTCCAATAACTATCAACGTCCCGAAGAACGGACAAGAATGCACTTTGTAATCAACACAAGAAAATCCTAACCACGACAACGCATAACTACACATAACCATTTCGTAAAGTCATAACTTTTAACATCGTTCGACAATTTACGAATACGAAACAAATGTAAACTATTATCAATGGTTTCAAAAATCAAACATAATTTTTCACAAAGTTGAAGCAAGAAACAATTCGAAACCCTAAATTAAATAACTACCTATACCGGGGTGAAACCGAGGAGACTAGCCGTTCATAGTCGAAGAAGCACGATCACCGGAGGATGAACACGAACCCTGAACCATAATCTTCAAGTCTTGAGGAGAGGTGGAAGTTAGGGTTTGAAGATGAAGGTGGAAGAGGATGATGGTGATGATGGAATGATGGAGATGGTGATTTGATTAGGGTTAGGATGAAGATGGTGTTAGTGGTTGTGTTAGGATTGATTAGGGATGAATTGGATGATCAAGAATGGTTCCAAGGAGGTGTTTTTACCTCCCAAGGTTCGTAACCCCCGAAAAATGGTCAAACAAAACGTTATAACTCGTCAAAGATCAACAAGAAACAAGATTTCGCGACTCAGCAAACGGAGGCCCGTCGCCGACGGCCATAGGGGCGTCCCCGACGGCCTCTGGATTTGCCGGTTTTGTCCGAAACTGTTTTCTTCATAACTTCTTCGTTATAGCTCCGTTTTACTCACCGTTTTCGCCCACGTTCTCATAATTCAGCCCTCTATCATGCCATCTTCCAATATATTCATTTTAAATCCATTAACATTCCACAAAACACATCCAATCTTCGTGATTAACCCGGTTTTGTTCATTTCACATCCCCGGTGCTCCGTTTAGCTCCCGATTAGCTCCTTAAACTCTTTTAGACCTGTAAAACACAAATCCCATTAAAAGTAGGCTATTCAAGATTAAAAGCTATGTAAAAGCATCAACTTAAGCACAAACGATCACCGGTTTTCAACCATGTATCAGTATCTAGACAAGTTTGTCATTGTCTTCATTGATGACATACTTTTTATTCAAAGAGCCAAGTTGATCATGAAAAACATCTCCGGTGTATTCTTAAACTTCTGCAACAAGAGAAGCTCTACGCAAAATTCTCTAAATGTGAATTCTGGCTTCGAGAAGTCCAATTCCTTGGACACGTAGTAAGTGAGCGTGGTATCCAGGTGGATCCCGCTAAGATTGAAGCGATTACGAATTGGTAAGCACCTAAGACGCCCACCGAAATACGCAGCTTCTTAGGTTTGGCAGGTTACTACAGGCGTTTCATTGAAAACTTTTCCAGAATTGTTGCACCTTTAACTTCGTTAACTCGCAAGAATGTGAATTTTAATTGGGGTCCCAAACAACAAGAATCCTTTGAGATTCTCAAGCAGAAATTAAGCAATGCTCCTGTGTTGACATTGCTAGAAGTGATAGAAGAGTTTGTCATTTACTGCGACGCATCGCACACTGGTATGGATTGTGTGCTTATGCAGAGAGGCAAGGTCATTGCCTATGCCTCACGTCAACTGAAGGTGCACGAAAAGAACTACACCACCCATGATTTGGAATTGGGTGCCGTTATATTCGCACTAAAATTATGGAGGTATTACCTGTATGGAACCAAGTGTGTAATCTACTAAGATCACAAGAGCCTCCAATACTTGTTTAACCAGAAAGATCTTAACATGAGGCAGCGTCGTTGGATGGAAACATTGAACGATTATGATTGCGAAATTCGCTACCATCCGGGAAAAGCGAATGTGGTCGCCGACGCACTAAGCAGGAAAGAAAGGATTAAACCTATACGAATTAATGCCAAAAGTATGAACTAAAGAACAGTCTGAATGAAAGACTATTAGCTGCCTAAAAGGAAGCTATATTGGAACCTAACTTTTCAAATGAGAAGTTAGGCGTAACTGCTGATCAATTGTCTTTTGGCAAAGATTGAATCCTTAGATTGAATGGTCGAATCTGGGTTCCAATTCATGGAGGACTTAGGGATGTAATCCTCCAAGAAGCCCATAGTTCTAAATATTCAGTTCATCCGGGCAGTGATAAGATGTACCAGGATCTGAAGGCAAATTATTGGTGGATAGGTTTGAAGAAATCTATAGCCACATATGTGGCTAAATGTCTGACGTGCGCACAGGTTAAAGCCGAGCATCAAAAACCGTCAGGTTTACTACAACAGCCTGATCTTCCCACTTGGAAGTGGGAAATGGTAACTATGGATTTCATCACCAAGTTGCCAAAGACGAAACATGGGAACGATACGATATAGGTTATAGTCGACAGACAGATGAAGTCAGCTCATTTCATACCCATAATGGAGACACATAGCTCTGATAAACTAGGCCAGCTATATGTGAATGAGATTGTATCTCTTCACGGAGTGCCAGTATCTATTATCTCTTATAGGGATACTAGATACACATCTCATTTTTGGAAAAGCTTTCAGCAATCTCTAGGCACTCGTTTGAATTTCAGTACTGCTTATCATCCTCAGACAGATGGGCAAAGTGAGCGTACAATTCAAACACTTGAAGAAATGCTCAGGGCTTGTGTTATTGATTTGGGAGGAAGTTGGGATAACCATCTTCCTTTGATTGAATTTTTGTATAATAACAAGTATCATTCGACCATCCAAGTCGCGCCTTTTGAGGCCTTGTATGGAAGAAAGTGCAGAACGCCAGTTTGTTGGGCGGAAGTTGGAGAAACCCAACTATCAGGACATGAGATAGTCCTGGAGATGACAGATAAGATCGTTCAGATCCGTGATCGTCTAAAAGCTGCCAGAGACAGGCAGGAAAGCTATGCAGATAAGAGGCGCAAACCTCTAAAATTCGAGGTAGGTGATAAAGTATTACTCAAAGTGTCGCCTTGGAAAGGTGTGATGAGATTTTGGTAAAAAGGGCAAGTTGAGCCCAAAATATATTGGACCATTCGAGATTATCGAATGTGTCGGAAGTGTAGCCTACAAGTTGAATCTACCTGAAGAGCTTAGTGGAATTCACAATGTGTTCCACATCTGCAATTTAAAGAAATGTCTAGCCGATGAGTCGCTAGCAATGTCTCATAAGGATGTGCAGATTGACGAAAGCTTGAAGTTTGTTGAAAAACCTTTGTCGATCGAGGATCGACAGGTTAAAAAGCATCGAAGAAAGAATGTGCCAATCGTAAAAGTGAAATGGGATGCCCGTAGAGGCCCAGAATATATGTGGGAAGTTGAATCCACGATGAAACAAAAATACCCTCATTTATTTCAGTAAATCTCGTGGTCAAGATTTCTTTTAAGGGGGTGAGGATGTAACACCTCACAAAAATCATGTCCAATACAGTAATGACACGTGTCATAAACCCTGATCATGTTAAAGGTTAACTTGAGGGACTAAAGTTGTCAAACAGTGTAAATATGTATGTGGAAGGACCAAATGTATCAACATGCCAAACTTATGCCTCTGATTGACCTCATATGATGTTCGTATTCTTTATTGAGTAATTTGTCGGACACAAGAACTCGTTTGTGTTTAAAAATCAAAAGTTCACAAAGCACAGGGGTTAAACGTGTCAACATGTTAATTCTTACCTCTGAGTAACCTTTTAACAATCCCGAGGCTTTGTAATATCTTATTATACTCTCATGAATATCGGATGATGACTTCATAAAGTTTCGGTTCAATTAAACGATTTAATTTGTAAATCCCAAGAAAAAGGATTAAAAGCGTCAACATTTGAAAATAATACCTTTCGGGTGATCCCGTAACTGATCGGCAGCCTAACGATGTTTATTTTATAACCTAAGATACTTAAAGGTTAACTATGGGGGTTAATAGTGCAATAAATGAAAGTTATTTAAACTTAATAAGGACCGGGGACTGAAAATGCAAAGTTTGGAAAGTTTTAACCGGAATAAGGGATCGTCGCGGGGCGCGTAAGCCCCCTCTGAAGTCTTCGCGGGCAGCGACAAAGCTGCCAGCGACCAAAAAACTGGCAGCTGCATGTACAGGCATGTCCACCGCCTTTGCATGCAAGATTTCGATACCAGGGACTGTGTTAATGGTTTTTACTGGCACTAGGACACTTGTGAACATCTGATGACTCCCTATAACAGCTGGAATCATCTTAAGGACCCCCAATTCTCTATATAAAGGGCCTCTAGTTGTTCACTTGATCTTGCACATTCAATTTTACTTCACTTCTTCATCTCTGGAGCATCCTGGACCTAAAGGAAGCTCTCTCAAGTTAAATTTTCGTGCTAAGGACCTTTGTATGTGTTCTTAACTTCTGTAGTTAAGTTTTTATTAGCTTAAGGACCGAAACTCAAAGATATCGTAATTATGCTTTGACTTTTTGATTAATCATTAACGGTCCAGCCATGATTCGAATTGAAAGTGGCTATGTGTTGGTAATTAAGTAGGTGATAATCCCTCAAAAGGGCATCTCCTAATTATCACGTTTACTTAGTTAATTGTCGGGTCAAAATAATAAAAATACAAGTCAAACAGGTCAGTTTTTAAATAAATTTCATAACTGATAATGTAGAAGCTATAAAATCAGTTTTATCACTTTAATAACTTGGTAAATATTATAAGAACATGTTTAAACATGTTCAACCCGACAATTCTGAGTTTAGGCTCGGTTCGCAACCGAAATTCGCAAAAGTTGACTTTTGCTTGGACTTTCAGTTCTGACCCAAATTAGCTTAGTATCCTTATGCCTTAGGGTTCCTTTGTGACCATATTATATGTTAGTATAACCCTCTGAGGTTATACTACATGGTCCCTTAGAAATCAGAGTTCATTTGCATGTTTCCGTTATTTGCTTAAAAATAGACTATTATGCCCTTATGTTATAAAAATGAGATTTTTGAATATATGAATATACCAATACCTTTGTTACGGATATATAAGCATGTCAAATAAATTTGACATCATTTTCTGGTCTCAAACTAAAGTTATGCAAGATATCGTAAAATGAAACTTTTTATTAATTAAACTACGATTTTTAGCATAAATCATGTTTAAACCCAAATTTTGGCACCAAACTAATTACCTATTATTTTGATATTATTTTTAGGGATTATTGGAATATTGGGTCAGATTATAAACTGACCATATCATTGAGTTCTCGTATAATTCGATAAATGACGATAATACCCTTTTTGTTAATAAAATGAGATTAACATATGATTAACATGCCAAACCTTTTCCTACTGATGTTACATGTTAAATAAAATATTTTAAGCATTCAAGTCTGATCAAAATCTCAAAATTTCATGAACATCTCAAATATCGTCAATTATCGACTTTTACGCTAATTAGACCAGAACCATATTTAACACCTAAGACTTGTTACCTACTGATTTTATAAATAAATTTTAATACTTTCACAGTAAGTATAAGTCTTGAACTCAGACTTCCAATTTTTTCCCTAAAAGCATATGTGAAATGACCAAAATGCCCCTACGGTGCATAGTTTGGCCATAAATGGTAAACTACACATATGTATGATATCCTACTATTATAACCTTATAAAATAAATATTTTTACTGAATGTTTTAGACCAGAACCTCAGTTTACTATTAAACCTCTTTTATAAACTTTAAAATGACCAAAATACCCTTACAGGACTTAAATTGGTTTTAAAAGCTTTTTGGGCATAATTGTTGATATCCTACAGATATCATAACATAATTAAAGCATAATAACATATGGAACTTGTACATGACTCATCCGGCTACCCATTATGCATATACGCGTTCGGTACGGTTTATGTAACTAGTTTGCATAAATTAGCCAAAATGGGCCAAAACTTATCATTTTTACTTCAAAATCCAGAATGTATTTAGTTTACCCATTTTATACAAGTCTTTATACCTGTCGGGTCTAAATCACATTCCAATCCGGTCACCGCTTAATCTAGCATTTCGTGTCGTAAACATTTCTTTAAACTAACCGGTCTAAGTTTACAACTTAAATAAGACCCGTTAAGAATCTAATAGGTTAATAAAACCTTCGTTCCAGATTAAGAGCCCCGGTAGAAATTATTTGCACTTGTGTGAGTAGACCATACGGCTGAGTATACAAAATTTACATTTTAAGCTCAGGTAAATACTTTTAACTTATTTTCCCTTATACGGGCTTGGGATACGGTAAATTATTACCGCTTGGTCGGGTGTAGAAACCTTTTAATCGAATATGGTTAAATTGCATAATCTCGCTTTAATCAGTGTTGCTTGATAACAAATAACATTGGGGGTTAACGACCGTGTCTTGGATATCCTTGGATCATTTAAAAAGCATAAATGGCCACGACTTAAGCACGGGGTGTAGGCATACACCTGTCAGCTGCATATGTAAAAGATATACTCATTTGCTGGGATGACCCGCCGTGAGTTTATATTTGTGGTGTGTCGATTAATCTTGTTCGGTTTTTATACCGGCCCTAAATGTTGGACAAACATGTAAATCTGATACAAGATTGTTATTAATATAATTGTCCCAAGTTATAAAATGTCTGTGCCTTGTGCATTCAAATCAATTTTCATAAATGTTTTCAAAAGAGTCAGTTAATTGTATTTACCAGTGTAAACTGACGTATTTTTCAAAAAGACTAAGTGACAGGTACTGTACGTAATTGGCTGGGAGCTCTGGGCGTTAGTAAAGAATCTTGAAAGTTCTAAACGCTAAAAGTCTGTTGAACAAAATTTTATATTTCTGTTTTAGATCCGCCTGTGGATCCTCTTACAACCGTTTGTATAATACTTATTTATACTTTGAATTTCGGTTTGTAATATTATTTTCTACCAAGACTTCCGCTGTGCATTAAACTGTATATATTTAACTATGACGATATCAACTACATCACGATACTCCCCGCCGGGCCCACCGGTAATATGTGGAAATATCGGGGTGTGACAGCAACGCTTAACGCACGAAACGAAACATCGAAAACTAACCCACTCGAGCCCTTCGATCGAATGGTCATCCGTCCGGATGGCCATCCGATCGAACTGCCCTTCGATCCATCGCTGCACACCGCCTCACTCTCCCTTCACCTATAAATACCACCTGTCACATCACTGTTCATGATGTGACAGCTCTCTCATCCGACCAGCACGTTCCTGCCCCCTTTTCTCTCGATTTCTCGCAATTCTTGTAAGTTTCTATCTCAAATCTTGTACTTCTATGATCTAAACACACTCCTTCATCTTTTTCACCATGAAATCTACTGATTTGGGCTGTTCTAGGATGATGTCATCATGGGTTCTCATGAACTTCAAAGTGTGACCTCATTCCACCAAGAACAACTCGGATCTAGGAGATTTCAACATGTTTAAACACTGATTTCACCTAAATCTAAGGATTTAAAAGAGTTAAAAGTTGTTTTCATAACTTTTCTCATTCTTTTACACTCTTGCATATAAAACCAGTAGAATCCGAGCTCGTTCAGACCTTCTACTCGTTCTATAGTGAAGTGTTGGACTGAGAATGGAATTCTATCGGAAAAGACGACCGATTCACGGGTTGAACATCAAGTACCGTCAAGAACAGTTAGTTGATCGAACGGGGTGATTCCCATCCGATCGGATGACTTGGGCTTGATGGGGTTTCCGTTGTTTAACACATGCTCATACCGTCTCGGTTCAAACGCAAACTTTCCAAACATAACAAATTTTTACAAGTTTCAAAACGAACAGGTCACCAAACGGACTGCCGTCCGAACGGATTGCCATCCGATCGAACGACAATCCGACCGGATGACTTGTGACCTTTTCACTTAAAACATTTTCACAAAAACTCAAGGACGATCAGCTTCAGCGAATCGCCATCTGATCGGATGGCCATCCGTCTGGATGACCATCCGGCCGGATGACTCGATTTGTAGAGACACTTCTTTGTTTTGAAAATGCTACAATGAAAACTTCAAAGTCACATCATACACAAACACATCCATCCCAAACGGACGACCCTCTGAGCGAATGGCCATCCGTCCGGAAGGCCATCCGGTTGGATGACAATCCGTCACTTATCTAACTCAACACCGTTTAACGCACCGTTCAACGCTTATACTATCGTATCTGATCAATCTTACTCTAGCGCTCCCTTCAATCCAATACAGATCGTCTTTAGCACAATTAACGCTCTGTGAGTATACTCGATCCCTTTTTGCTTTACGCACTTTTAGGTGTTACATACGTCACTTATACTAAATCACATCGATCACACAACGCAAACACATTTTATACGCTAACCACTCTCGCATGTTATACACCTTAGCAATGATAGTACTATAGTTTGGACTCAGCACTTGTCGTGGACGGTGGTTGCTAGGGGTATTTCTCACATGTCACAGTGGTGATATGCGTTGCGCACTCTACAACTCGCAGTCACGTCTGTGCATATTTCATTGTCGATAACCTACTTGCTTCGCATTACTACGTGTTACATGCTGGTTATGCATAAACTCGCTTTCGCTACTATATGTTACTAAACTTGTATGCTCACCTTTACACTATGTGTATTGACTTTTATTTTAACGTATGCGACAGGTGTTTAGGATGATGTGCTTTGCCTTGCTTTTGTGGAATCAAGCTAGGAGAGAGTCTAGAAAAAATTTAATAAATTCTGAGTTGTCAAAATAATTTATTTGTCTTTGAGATACTATGTCTATATTAACTGATTTGCTAAGTATGTTATAGTATGGGACGCAACTTTAAATATTTGGTAAAATTAGTTGTTATGGATTTCTCCTGGACAGTCTGTTTCGCTTAGTGTCGCGCCCCAATGTTTTCGTCATCGGTTGGGGTGTGACATCCACAACGACGGTGGATGGATAACGGAGGATGAGTGGCCAGAAACGGTGGTGACAGTGGTTGTGAACCTATGGGATCGACAGACGAGATGCTAGAGCTAGTTATATTTAAATTATAAAATCTTATGTTATGTTAATATCTCTTTTTAAGTTATAATTATGGCATAAAATATGCACCCCATTTAATATTATTTAACATATTTTGACATTTATAATCTGGTCAAAAACTAAAATTATATAATAAATCGTAAAACATACTTCGAAAAGGACTAAAATACCCTTTTGCATGCAAATTAAGATTAAACATAATTTTGACATAAAAATTCATTACTCACTGTTATGATATCATATTTAGGACTAATTGGGATTCCAAGTCAGATTACTTACTGAGTTTATGCATGAGTTTCGTATTATATTAATAAAAGACGATTATGCCCTTTTCACACATAAATTGAGTTTTAAATAAGATTAACATGCAAGAACCTTTTGTTACTAATATGATATGATAAATAAATTATTTTGACCATTCAAAGCTGGTCATAACCTCAGAATTTCCTAAACATCGAAATAATCGTCATTTATCGATTTTTACGACATTAAGGTGCATAGTATGGTTCTAAACCATACTTAGCACCCAAGACTTGTTACCTACTGATTTTATAAACCATTTTTAATATTTTTATAGTAGGTATAAGTCATGAACTCAGAATCCCAAATAAGTCCTTAAAACCATGTGTGAAATGAACAAAATGCCCTTTTGGGGCATAGTTTGGCCATAAATGATAAACCACACATATATATGATATCCTACTATTAATATAACATAAATTAAATATTTTTACAGAAGGTTTATGACCAAAACCTCAGTTTGCATGTAAACCACCTTTATAAATCATAAAATGACCAAAATGCCCTTATGAGGCTTAATTTGGTTTTAAAATCTTTATGGGCATATTTGTTGATATCCTACTGATATCATAACATATTTTAAGCATAATAACTTATGGAACTTGTATATGACTCATCCGGTTACCCGTTTATGCTTATACGCGTTCGGTGTGGTTTATGTAACTAGTTTGCATAAATTAGCCGAAACGGGTTAAACCTTATCATTTTAAATTCAAAATCCAGATTGTATTTAGTTTACCCATATAATACAGTCTTCATACTTTTCGGGTCTAAATTACATTCCAATCCGATCATCGCTTAATCTAGCGTTTCGTACTGTAAATCATCATTTAAACTAACCGGTCTAAGTCTATGACTTAAATAAGACCCGTTAGTAATCTAATAGGTTAATAAAACCTTCGTTCCAGATTAGGAAGCCCCGATAAAAGCGACCTTCACAAGTCTAATTGCATTATATGGCTGAGTAGATAGATCTTGCATTTAGAAACTCAGGTAAATACTTTTAACTTATTTTCCCTTATACGGGCTTGGGATACGGTAAAATATTACCGATTGGTCGGGTATGGAATCATTTAATCAGATTGTGATTAACAATAGATAAACCCGTGTAATACACAGGGTTTTTAAAGTTATAACATTTTTTTATTATTTGCTATATAAAATTAAATTTATTCAACCCGTATAATACACAGAGTTTTTTTTAAATATAATTTTTTTTTATTTAGCATATAAAATTACATTTCTTCCACCCGTGAATACACATGGTTTTTTTAAAATATAACCTTTTTATTGTTTGGTATATAAAATTACATTTATTCAACCCGCACAATACACGAGGTTCTTAAAGATATAATTTTTTTATTATTTAATGTATAAAATTATATTTACTCAGCATGTGTAATAAATGAGGTTTATAAAAATATATTATATTTTTATTTAGTATATATAATTATATTTATTAAACCCGTGTAATACACGGGGTTCTAACCTAGTTTTGAATATAGAGAGACCAAGACGATCAAGTACAAAAATCCTAATTAGACTCACTATAAGACTTTTAACAAATGAAAACAACATGAATCATCAACATCCAAACTGCAAAATTAACACTAAAATAACTCAGATGAATAACATGCAAACGGAAATAAACATGTTGTGAAGATTGTTGTTTTAACTTTATCTTTGGATTTGTAAAAGTCATCAAGCATTTTATAAGTTACATTTGAATTACAAATTTGTAGTATTAAATATTAACCATATAAGTTACTTTTATATCTAATCTAAGTAAATGAAAAGAAATCAAGGAGATTTTTAGAGTAAATTACATTTTTGGCCCCTGTGGTTATATCAGTTTTACTATATTGGCCCAAAATAAGATTTTTTAACAGATTTGCCCCCATGGTCCCTATAACTAACCTTTTTGGCCCCTAAATCTAACCAACCCCTAACTCAGGTTACTTTATTGGTCACATGTTTATCACATGATGTCTATTTTGGTAATTTTACCTCCCCCCTTTACAATCCCCATACTGACACATAATAAAAACAAATCAAAGCTCATTAACACCAAAACCCTTCAATTCGTATCACCATCTCCAAGAAACCCCCAAACTTCCATTGAAATTCCAGTGATCAAACCAGCTGAATAAGGACGACGATCAAGCAGTACGACAATGGTTTTAACCCTCTGGTGGGTTCGTGAGAAAAAGGAGAAGTTTGATCCTTACGAAGTGTACGGTATGTGTTTCTAACCTCAAAAAATCATTGCTTTAAGATTATCCCAGTAATGTTCTTAAAATCTTATACTTTATCACTGATTGTTGAATGGTAATTTCTTTATTACAGGGGATTCTCCTAATATATTCACTCTAAGAATCAACCATGGTGGTGTCTTTGTGAATTTCCCCGTTAAAAGGTATGTTGATGGAACGATTGACCATGTTGATATGGTGGATTCTAATGCATTTTCTGTGATTGAGCTAAATCACATGATTACTGAAATAGGTTATCCGAAGGAACAAATTATGTTTTATCATTTCTTAGTTCCAGAAACACAGATTAGTGATGGTTTAAGACCATTAGGAAATGATCAAGATGTGCTTTCGCTGATTGAGCATGTTGCTAAGTTTAAAGTTATAGATGTGTTTACTGAACAATGGTCGTCTAGGTTGGGGGTTGAGTACCATTTTACATCTCCAGTTAAGTCATCTAGTGTGGTCATTGAGGAGTTAGAAAGTGAGGATCCACAACCATCTATGTCTAAGCCATCACACCCTAGAAGAAGACAACTATGCCTAGAGTATTTTCCACAGTTTGAGACTTCAACTGTTAATGCTGATACCAGTAGGCATGAAGAAACCAGTAGGCATGAAGAAACCAGTAGGCATGATGAAAGCAGTATGCATGATGAAACCAACATGATGGATGATCATGCAACTGCTGAGGAAGTTGAAGATGATAGGATAGAGGATGTTGATAACATTGTTGTGGAAATACCAGTTAACATGGATTTATTCAATTACAATGTTGGTAAAGACCAGTTTGTAGATGAGGATTTTGATGTTGATTTTGATTTAGATGATTTTGAAAGTGGTAGTGAAGATGAGGGTGGAAATGCTCTTAATCTAGCTATTAAGCAGAATAGAAAAAGAAAGAAAGAAACCAAGGGCAAGTGTCTTGAAGAACAACCTTTCTTTGTTGGTCAAACATTTTCAAAGAAAGAGGACATTAAGAATATGGTCAAGATGCATGCTCTGAGAAGTAAAAGACAACTGGTTATCAGGAGGAATGAAAGTTACAGGTTTAGGGTGGTGTGTTTACGTGTAAATCCAGTGTTTGTTTGTGGAGGGTCAAAAGGGAAGAAAGTTAATTTTGGAAGGGCAAAGAAAAAACAGGAAAAAGGTAAGGAATCTTCAGGTGCAAAAGAGGACAAGAATTCACATGTTGGTGGGTCCACTTCTACCAATAAAAGGGAAAAACCTACCTGTCCTTGGGCACTACACACTTCAAGGAAAAAATGAGCAAACATGGTTGGTAAAGACTTATCACCATGAACATAAATGTCTTCAAACCAGGAAGGTGATGTTGTACACTGTAAGCTCTATTGCCAAAGAGATTCTACCAATAATTGAGTCAAACCCTAGTATACCCTTAAAGTCACTGCAAGATCAGATAGAAAAGAAGAACCAGGTGCAGGTATCTTTCCAGAAAATATTCAGGGCAAAGGTTATGGCTGTTGAAAAACTACAAGGTAACTACACTGCTCAGTACTTGCTTCTAAGAGATTATGCTCAAGAGTTGCTGAGAACAAACCCTGGTTCAACAGTGAAGCTTGAGGTTGAAAGTGAGCCCAATTCAAATAGTGAAACAAGGCAATTTAAAAGGATCTACATATGCTTTGAAGGAGTGAAACAAGGATTTAAACAAGGTGGTAGGGAGATTTTGGGTTTGGATGGCTGCTTTATGAAGGGACCTTATCCAGGGCAGATCCTAACAGCTGTTGGTGTGGATGCCAATAATGGAATCTATCCTGTAGCATATGCAGTAGTTGAATCAGAAAATACAAATTCATGGCTTTGGTTCCTTGAATATTTGGGTGATGATCTTGATATTCATGCTAATTCCAACTTCACCTTTATTAGTGATAGACAGAAGGTACTAATAACTGTTCTTATGTGTGATTATAATTTTTTTAATGAGTAAATTGTTATCTAACTTGCAAATGTTTTTAGGGTCTGATACCTGCAATCAATAGGCTGTTTCCTGTAGCAGAGCATAGGTATTGTCTTCGTCATATTCATGAAAACATGAAGTCCCAATGGAGAGGGGACCTTTACAAAGACATGTTATGGAAGTGTGCAAGTGCTACAACAGTACCCTTCTTCAATAAGTACATGGATGAGATCAAAGAGAAGGATGTGGGATTATACAACTGACTGCATCAAATCCCACCAAAGCATTGGACCAGATCCCATTTCAGTGGTAACAGTTTATATCTCTTAACAGTTGGTTATATGTATTAACAGTTGGTTATATGTATTAACTGTTGGTTATGTAATAACAGTTGGTTATATGTAATGTAGGGAGGGCCAAATGTGATGTTCTCTTTAACAACTTGTGTGAGTGTTTCAATAAACAACTTGTGAGAGGCAGAGACAAGCCCATTATTACTTGTTTGGAATACATCCGAGAGTACATGATGAGGAGAATAGATGTGGTCAGCAGGATGTTGGACAAATGTGATGGTCCTTTGACCCCAGGTGCCACTATTACCTTGAACCAAATCAAGAAAGATGCTTCTAAGTTAAATGTTGTGTATGCTGGCCAGAACAGGTATGAAGTCAGTGGTGAGGGTCATAATCAGTGTGTAGTTGACATGAACACAAAGTCATGCATTTGCAGGAAGTGGGAACTTACAGGCATGCCATGCAAGCATGCAGTGGCTGTAAATTGGGATATGGTTAGGTGTGGTATAGAAGTTGATATTCCGGAAGCATGGGTGGATGAGGTTTATTGGTTAGATAACTGGAAAAAGGTCTACCAGTTTACCATTGTTCCAATCAATGGTAGGGAAGTGTGGGAACCAACAAACTGCCCTACTACATTACTACCACCAAAACACCATAACCAAGTGGGTAGACCTAAAAAGGCTAGGAAGAAGAGTGCTGAGGAAATTTATGAGAAGAAACAGAAGACTGCTGAGGTGATTTCACAAAGCATTGAAAAACAGGGGAAGCTTACTAGGAAAGGTGGGTCTGTCACTTGTAAGGTTTGCAAACAGAAGGGGCACAACATGAGAGGATGCAAGGAGAAGGGAGGTTTGAAGTTTGCTGGGTTTGAAGATTCTGCATCACAAGTTTAAGTTTTAGGTTACTTTTGTTGGGTCTGTCATTTTGTGTTATTACCTTTTGGATGTTTTAACTGTTTTAAATACTGGTACTTTTTGGATGGTTAGATGTATTAACAACTTATGGATGTCTGGTCTATTAACTATGGTTGTTTGATCTATTAAATATGGTTGTTTGGTCACAGTATTTGGTGGTTGGTATTTAATTCAGCAGCTGAAAGTTGTTTAAGTGCAGCTGCAATATATTTTTGGTCAAATGATGTAACTGCAGCTGCAAGTTGTTTAAGTGCAGCCGGATAATTTTGGTCATTTGGGTCCAATAGTTTTGTAACTGCAGCTGCAAGTTGTTTAAGTGCAAATCATATACATAGTATCCGAAACAGAAAAAACACCATTACATCGCATCCGAAACACTCAAACAACATTACATTGCATCCGAAACAGCCAAACAACATTACATTGCATTCCAAAACATTACATAACTACATTACACATCCAAAATAGTAAATTACAAGATTCTAATTACTGGGTCAAGACATATATAACAAACATCATCCAACTCATCAAAATTACTACTTTCAATCTTTTATTTTCAGCAATGGTCTTTCATGCATCTTCGTTAATTCGTATCATCCTCTCTAACTCTGCTGACACTTCTGAATAGTTTGGACATGTGGGGGGGAGGGGGGTCAGCCCAAGCAACAAAACCACAGCCTCGACTACCCTGAAATACCCAGTATAGTCGTCTTCTTAACAACATTGACATCTGGTAGGATGGAAAGGATAAGAAAGAAAATTGAAAAATTACCCTAATCGGGCAGCAGTGGAATCGTCTTCCAGGATTCGCTTGAGTATGGGAGGTTCGAAGGATAGAAGGCAACCCACATCTGCATATCACCATCTTTGTCAGCTATGAAATTAGGGTTTTGAATGAACTATCGAAGAAGAAGATGATTTAGTGAAGAAGATGAAGTGAAAAAATTGGGGTTTAGGGTTTTATTTATAGAGACATATTAGGGGGGAGGTAAAATTACCAAAATAGACATCATGTGATAAACATGTGACCAATAAAGTAACCTGAGTTAGGGGTTGGTTAGATTTAGGGGCCAAAAAGGTTAGTTATACGGACCATGGGGG
Organism: Helianthus tuberosus; assembly: GCA_030545235.1. Taxonomy (NCBI): domain Eukaryota; kingdom Viridiplantae; phylum Streptophyta; class Magnoliopsida; order Asterales; family Asteraceae; genus Helianthus; species Helianthus tuberosus. The sequence goes on along the minus strand of JARYGA010016675.1, from coordinate 11,724 downwards.
CAAATCTGTTAAAAAATCTTATTTTGGGCCAATATAGTAAAACTGATATAACCACAGGGGCCAAAAACATAATTTACTCAGATTTTTATTACAAAGTAATACTAACCATATAAGTTACTTTGACCGTAACAAATATTATTTACTTTTATTAAAAGTTCAATAAACAACTAGTAAAAATACCTGCGCCATTAGTCAAAGCATTATGTGATGCGTTAACCATATGAAAACCGCATGTTTCGATGTATCCGATTGAAGTCAATGTAACCTACACAAGCATTGCGATTGGATCAAAACGCAAAGTAAATTGAAATTATACCGTACAATCGTAACGTATTATATGTGACCCGACTCATACATAGAAAACGTAACACGTGTAAAAGAAAAACTGACATGTGTAATCAAAAGGGATTAGAGCTTTTTAAAAAGGGAAAGAAACCACAGTTGGAGTCCACCGGTTCGTAACAAAATTTACGAAACATACATAAAGTAAGCATAAAAACGTATTATACATGACCTGACTCGTTTTCTAAAAAGAGTTTAAGTCAAAACGTAGACCAATGCAAATTTATACCGATACGTATATTAAATATACAAGTAAAAATGTTTTTTTTTTTCAAAACGAAAGTGTATTATATTTGACCTACTCGTTTTCAGAAAAAAAAAAAGTTTACGTCAAAACGTAGAGTAACTCGAATTTATACCGACACGTACATAGAAATATGCACGTAAATAATTAGTCTTTTTAAGGTAAATGAACGATAGAGGTAAATAAAAAAATTAGCGAACGAACGTTATTAATGAATCATTAAATTAGTAAAAAATTTATTAAGTTAACAACGAATATTATTTATTCAATAAAATGCCCTTATTAATTTGTTTAGTGTTGTGAAACTAGCCTAATAGCAAAGAAAGAAGAAGAAAATAATAGGGAGAAGAGATCTAATATTTCATTGATTGGGATGTATATTACAAGAGATACAAAAGACTATATATAATTGAGGAAAACTTGTGGAACAAACCTAATCTATTTTAGGTGTTGATAACCACATTAATAATAAATATATTCATAACACTCCCCCTTGGTTAACAACATAATACGCTTGATGTTGCCTCGTTAAAAACCTTGCTAGGAAAACCCGCTGGGACAAAACCATATAGCTAAGGGAAAAAGAGCGCAGTGTGTAATGTGCATTATCTTCCTCTGATACTTCTGGATCAGGTATGTTGCCTCATTAAAAATCTAACTAAGAAAACCTATTGGGATAAAACTTAGTTAAGGGAAAAAGAGTGCAACTTGAATAAATCTCCCCCTCATTATAATATGTATCATTTAAGTAAAGTGTGTCCATCATCCTCGAAAGTTGCTCAAAACTTTTGTAGAATGATTTGTTGTTTGATGCCTTGAAGTGCAATCCTTTATATTGAGTAATGTTGTAAAATCTTCTTGTGAGACTTCTAGTGCTTCCTCTTGCGAACAAATACCATAAGATCCAAGACTATTTGTGTTACATTCTTTATATCTACAAGACTAACAGAACTAGCTTTAATGGGTTAGTAAAATACAGACACATATCATTCTTACCTTTAGGGTATCGACATATCTGCTTTACCATTAAATGTCTCCTCATTGGACATGTGCTATATCATGTTGATCAATTCAAATAAAAAAATATATATTATCATGCATAGCTAGAAAGTTAAGTTAATGCACATTTGCACTTTAGCCATGGTACTTTTGAAATGAGAATCTCTACTTTGGTAGGAGATGATAATAATCATTTCTTATAAAAAGTGTCTGAACAACCTTTAACATACTATAAGGTTGAGCTCTCTACATACTAAAATGTCCCACCAACATCTTCTAGATGTAGTTTGACAGATGAATAAAAGTATGATTACAAATATACTCGAACTGCAAGTCGAGTAATAAATAGACTGTGCTAGGGTCATTAAAAAAATTTCCCCTTCTAAAAGCTCGTCAGTTTCTCTTGATGATGCTCAGACATCATCACTGTAAATTGCGATTATAATGAACTTTTAAGAAAGAACATTTGATAAATATGGATAATATTATCAAACTTATATTGCTCTTTATCAGAATATATCATGAGTTGTACAACACTCAACTTGACTATTTTAGTTCATATTATCTTTAACTTTATAAAGATACATTCTTGAGGACTTGAAATCAATGCTTCAGGCATTTGCAATCATATACATACTTCTTTCAACTTTGAAAAACAATGTATGTGCATTCACTCTTTAGGAGTTCTATTACATATACCTCCTCATTGATTTCTATATCATATGCAAGGATGTCTTGAAAATTTAATCCATATTGTACCATGCTTATACGTTGTACATTAAGATGCCATAATAACCAGGCACAAGTCTTTTATGTATAGTTATTGGTGCCAAGAATTACATCCTTAAGATGTTTCAACTATCCTTATAAGCACTTAAATGCTTTACGATACTCATCAGGAGTTCCAATTATATTCAACGTATTCAAATATAAATTTGTATACAACGATCATATCCTTCTCGAGAACTCATTTTACATGATTTTTGATAATTCAAATCCTTGAGGGACTTTCATGTAACCTTTTAGTATCAAGTGATACATAACATTCATAAGACGCATATCAATTCTCTCTTTATATTACCAGACTAATAAAATATTAGAAAGTCATTACATCCACCACTAGAGAATGTGTCTTATTATAATCAATCATGGGTTTTGTGAAAAATCCTTGTGCACCATATTTGCCTTATCTTATTTAATTTGATTTTCATATAATTCGCATAAAAGCCCCATTAATATCCAACATACTTTACAAATTCAGTTGTATGGAATGTTGGTCCGAAAACTTTCCATTTCATTAGAGAATTTAAATCTGCCATACTTTGCGTCTTTCCATTTTGGCCAATCATTTATGTATTTTCATTCATAGGCAACTTAAATCTTGATCCTCGTCATTTCATCATTTCAAGCGCTATATTATATACAAAAGTATAACGACGTCGATTTTGTTTTGATTCCATACATATCTTAGACATGATACAACTTATCGAGATCTCTTTATTTTCAGGTACCTGAGGTTCTTCTTGAACCATCATGTCTACTGTCTCTTCAGGAGATCTTATTACTATAACATCGACTTGAGCATCTTAATTACTTGCTCCAATTTTTGAGTAATTTTATTATTGGAATCAACTAGTCTACCACGCTTTAGGCATGCAATAAACTCATTACAAAATATGTGGTTGTCCTCTTGGGACACAAATATCACTGGAGCATAAGCAGTTGATTATATGACTTACTTAGTCACTCTACTTAGGTCAGTGAACTTGTCTGGTAATTTGTTTTTTAATATTGGTAAATGAATTATCCTTTGAACTTATGGTTCACTGTTTATAGTTTGAAGATCAAGATAACATGATAATTCATTCCATTTTTCACTTTCCAACTGCTTGTTATCTCCCCCTAATGTTGGGAACATTCATTCACTAAAGTGAAAACCAATGAGCTGTAAGCAAATCTCTCCCCAATGGCTTTAAGTATTTAATCATAGACAATTATTTTTTACCCAACATATATTCTCAACCCTTTTAGAGGTCCCAGCATTGTGCTAATGGTGGATCAATATTATATATACCGCACAACCAAAATATTAGAAGGGACGTATTTGGTTCCTGACCAAAAACCAACTATAATGGGGGGAAGTATGATGACATATTGGCTTGATGTGAATTAATGTTGTACATGTAAATCACATGTACCCAAATACAAATATGAACTCTTGCTCTTATGATCATTGGCTTTGCAATCAATTGTGAACATTTAGTGATCGTCTCAACTTTCTTGTATAAACATAAGCTATATGAAGTTCAATATTTATTCCAATAATCATTAATAACTTGGGAATTGAATTCACTGTTATTACCCAAATAAATATACCAATCTGGGTTAATATGCTTGCTATCACATTAGCTAAGCCACAGTTACACAAGATTCAGGTTGTGGATTTGATAACCATTTAGACGATGCATCGATTTAAAACACTAAATGGTATCATGTTGGGATATGCATATCCTTTAGTCACTTCCAGAATATTTAAGGATTCCCACCCTACTTTGGTTGGTAAATAACGAATTTCCCTTGAGAGCAAACATGACATGTTTAATTGTAAGGAAGAATCTTCTGGTTCTTCATTAAGTTTCACATCGTCATTGACTCGGTGTGGTCTAACCGGTCATGCCAATTAAGTAAATAATTATGATACATAAACTTCTAGTTTACAATCGTATGTGTATTAGTTGCATTATACGAGAAAACAACGCATTATCATTGCAAACTATCATTTTATATAACTTTTATCCTTTCACATTTTGTTCTCATATAATCACTCCAATAGTGGTCTATCTCATTATGACCATTATTACAATTCTGATAGTCGGTCTACATTATTAACTTGGTTACATTCTAATGGTCAATCTCATTATCAACTTGGCTATCATAGCACTTCTAATTATCAGTCTCATTATTAACATGGCCATCATTGAAAAATTTTCAATTATGTCTATGATCACGACATTTTCAATGATCGTTATATAATCACATTCACTTCAGGGAATGGAATAACTAGAACAAACTTCATAGCTTTTCATTATTTACTCGATCACACGAATATAAAATCATTTCAATCTTTTTATATTCTCTTAATGATATTGCTACTTCAAGAGCATATCTCATATGTGATAATTGTAATTTTTTATCCAATTTTCCCATATTGATAAACTTCTCTTCACAGAATATCAATTGAGAAGTAATTATATGTCTGAGTCATGTAATATTACCGGTCTAACATTTTACAACCTTTGATAATGAGATACGGGGAGTATGACACTTTGGATGTCAAATGTAAGCGTATTTATACTTTTCATGATATTGATAATAAACCATAATTGTGGTTTCGTTGTTTTATACTTTTTATCTAATATACAAGGTATACATAAAGTTCACCATATAGAACGAGTCATAATAAACTTTTATAAAATAAGATTTTTTCATCTCTTATAAGCAAAGAAACATAAACAAAGAAACAAAGTTAATGTGTTATCCTATCACAAGTATAAACATTGATAAATATCATATCTCTATCAAGTTCCCATGCTCTTTATAACATGCAATCATTTTTTTTACTCGTCAAGTTAAATTAAAAATAATGTCTTTACCACACGTACATTTAACATGTTCACATATTATTTATAAGTATCATTGTAAATAATAAAATATAATAACATAAATAAGTTTAGAGATTGTATGTACAAATTCAAACTTGGATTATCTATAACTAATATAGATATATATTAGACAATATAATTAAATCTTTCAAGTGTATCAAATATCTTTTATTGTATATGTACCTTATTAACAGTAACTCACCTAAAACTTTGTATATATTAAAATCTTATACAAGGCATGTATAAATACATACCCATAAAAATAAACAATATTAATATTAATTCGGTTAGAGATTAAAACATATAGTAAAATATTTTTCTTCCCAGGCTTCAAAGCAATATGAAAATATCCTAGCAAAGCAATATTATGACTTTTGCTGTTAATTAAAAGGGAAGTCAAATCTCTTCATTCAATGAATTTTTTTTAGATTATCTAAATACTTCAATTAGTAACCATCCAAAGAAACTTTTATCGTCACCCACCACCAATTCGGTAGGGCGGTTTTGTCAAAGCATTTGGCAAAACATATGAAAGATTTAGAAATCCCAATAACAAAATTCCAAGTTTGAATATGAAACGAACTAAAAACAAACCGTGACAAAAATATCCAAGATGGGTATCATGAAATTACATATGATAAAAGTTATCATAGAACCAAATAAGTTACGAGATACCAATAATACGACATAACAAGTAATTGAATATAACTAGAGTTGTTTCAATTAAGAACGTAGATCGAGTAACTCGTATCTCTGTTTCAATTAAGAATGTAGATCAATCAATTTTAAAACAATAATAATGGTTAATTGTAATCATCTAACCTCTTACTTTTAGGTACTCACAAATATATGATTCATGATAAGAAGATAAATATAGACGTGCACAAAGAATGATTAATTAACAACATGAAGAATGTGAAAGAATGTACCATACAAGAGCTGTGTGAAAACACTCTTCTATCCTTGTGAAGCAGCAATACTAATGCTTATACGATCCATCTTTAGAGAGAGCGATTCGTGCAGATAACGTGTTGTGAAACTAGCCTAATAGCAAAGAAAGAAGAAGAAAATAATAGGGAGAAGAGATCTAATATTTCATTGATTGGGATGTATATTACAAGAGATACAAAATACTATATATAATTGAGGAAAACTTGTGGAACAAGCCTAATCTATTTTAGGTGTTGATAACCATATTAATAATAAATATATTCATAACAGTTAGATAGTTTTTAAATTACATAAAAGGGTATTTTAAATTAGAGTTAAGTCATTTATGTCTATGTGATTTGTTCATTTTTGACATTTCAGACCAAATTTTAAAATTGTATCATTTTCCTTCCTGACATTCTCGAAGCTTGTCATTTCAGTCCAAAAAACTAACCCTGGTTAAAAAAAATCAGTTAGCTCAGGGACGAAAATGACACTTTATTCTGGAATTTTTGGACTGAAATGACACGTTTCGAGAATGTTACGGAGAAAAATGGTATAATTTTGAAATTTGGCCTGAAATGGCAAAAGTGTACAAACCACAGAGACGTAAATGGCACTTAACTCTTTAAATTATTATCCAAGAACCTATGTCCTAGAACCTGAACCAAGTTCATTTGGTATTAGAGTTGTATCATTTTGTCGTTTAGTAATTGTGTGACATATAAACTACAAAGTATATGTCACTCACTCAACCAACTTTACACAAAATTTACCACTACATGACCAGTCAAAGAAGCAATAAAAAGGACAATGGTAAAGTATAAAAAGCAAACAAAAAGGAGGGCTCAAATGTAAATGTCACCGACATTTGCATTTAAGAAAGACTAGATTTTGTCATAGCCGCGCGTTGCAGAGGCGACAACTTAGTTGTTTATAGCTGACAACACATTACATGATGCATTAACCATACGAAAACTCATGTTTCAATGTATCTGATCCAAAGCATTGTGTTTACAAAAGAAATGGAATCGAACCCGAGTTAGTTCGTTTATTTAGGGTTCCACCTAACAATTACACCATCCTTACCGTTGCATCAAGACTTAGCGGTGTCAAAATGTACAACAACTCGAATTTATACTGTCGAATAAAAACGTATCATATTTTACCCGACTCGTTTCTGAACACAGTTTGCGTCAAAACGTACACCAACTGAAAACGTTCGCAAAAAAATAAGCATGAAAACATATTATATTTGACAAAACTCATTTTCGAAAAGTTTTATGTCGAAACGTGAATTTATACCGACACGTACGCTAAAATGTCAAAGCGTAGACCAAAAAAACGTACATAATAATAAGCATGAAGATGCGTTACATAATAATAAGCTTTATGTCGAAACGTGATTTGATTATATCATAATTGAAATGTGCAAACAATTATTTTTCAATAAGAACAAATTGAAATTGTAGAACGACAGGGATTAGTTATTACATGTAACTTGAATTATAATAATAATAATAATAATAATAATATCGTATGTTAAATTTGAATTAAATAATGATTTTATTAGATTATAACTGAAATTTGTAAACAATTAATTTCAATAAGTAGGAAAAAAATGAAAATTTGTAGAGCTGCAGGGGTTGGTTTTACATGTATGGAATGTTTGGATATTATACAGTTGGTGTCACACCCCAACCGATGGCGGAATCATCGGGGCATGGCACTGAGCGAAACAGATTGTCCAGAAGTTTCCATAACAATTATCATTACCATTCAATTTAAATAACATGTCCCATACCATGTCTCAAACAGTAAACAAATTATTACAGATAAAAACTAGGCAAATAATTCTGTTCCGACAACTCAGATTTAAATAGAGCAATTGTTTATCTGCTTCTAGAGACCCTTGATTCAATTACTACAGACAACTATTTGTTGGGCTCTAAAGCTTTATTCTAGCTTCAATTTCCTACCAGATGTGCATCCTAAGCATCTGTCACATACGTTAAAATAAAGTCAATACATAAAATGTAAATGTGAGCATACAAGTTTGATAATAGCATATAAAGTTCGAATTCGTTTACGCATAACCAGCACGTACACATAGTGAAATGAAGCACGTTAGTTATCGACATAGATCCATCGATACCAATGACTGCGGGTTGACTGCCTGAGGCAGTTCGCAATACATGATTACCACCGTAATCCATGCAAGTAATTGTCCTTAACAACCCCCGTGTGAACGGGTGCTGAGTCCAAACTATAGTACTATCGTTGCTAAGGCAGGTAGACAGCATTCCATGTGTAAACATAACAAACAAGCATTCATAAGCCACGTATAACATGCATTAACGGTTAGCGTTCAAATAGTATTGAGTAGTGTGCTTGATGTGATTTGAATAGTTGTAACGTATGTAACACCCAAAAGTGCATAAAGCAAAAAGGGATCGAGTATACTCACAGCGGTTGATGGATTGAAGGGAGCGCTTAGCGAGTAAGGTTAGCCTGAATAGATTGATAGCATATCGATAAGTGACGCGTAAAACGATACAAAGTGTGAATGGGTCGGACAGCAATTCGGTCGGATGGTAATCCGATCGGACAGCAATCCATGCGGATAACAATTCGTTCGGATGGTCATCCGGTCGGACGGTAGTTCGGTCGGATGACTATTCAAGTGGATTGTTTCTTCCTATGAAATGAATGTGTTTGTGTATGATGGCTTGACTTTTGAAGTTTTCGTTGTAGCATTTTGAAAACATTGAAGTATCTCTATCCTTCAAGTCGGTCGATCGGACGGTCGGTCGTGCGGATGACAATCCGTTCGGATGGTCATCCGGTCGGACGGTAGTCCGGTCGGACGGCGACCTTAGTGATGAGGTTACTTAATGGGATCAGTTCATAACAGAAGAGTCACTCGGTCGGATGTCCATCCGACCGGGTGGCAACCCTGTTAATGAACATGTTGAAAATTGTTTAAGTCCTTAAAGTCCTAGTATCTCATGATCCGAAGAGTAATCTGGTCGGATGGTAGTCCGATGGGATGGCAATTCGTTCGATACTCAAACTTCAGATAGAGTTGATGAGGTGTGGGACCCAAGGTGTTATCCGTTCGGACAGCATTCCGTCCCGATTGTTCCGTTCGTCCTACCCTTGGTCGTTTTGATTGTTTGTCGTTTTATCGAGACGTGTTGACAACGTGTTAGCCAATAGAACTCCATTTTGTCCCGCGTGACCAAACCGACCAGGAATCACCCTTGTTCGGTCGGTTATCGGCTCAAGACGGTTGTTCTTGTTTAACCCGAAATCGGTGGTCTCGTGAGTAGAACCCAAATCTTGGACTAGTACAACACTAAGAGTGAGTAGGAGACTAGAACAAAGTCCGGTTCTGTCGGTTTTGAGTGTATTGAGTGTAAAAGAGTTGAAAGAAAGTTAGAAACTATCTTTCAATCCTTTTTCACCATGTTTGTGTTGAGATCTAGTAGAGATCTTTGTTCATTTGTGTGGAAATCGGTTAGATCCGAGTTGTTCTCGGTGGATTGAAGCCAAAACATGAAGTTCTTCAAGAGCTCATGATGACATCATCCTAGAACACCCCAAATCTAGCAATTTTACGGTTAAAAGTTAAGATTCAAAAGGTAGAAAGGTGTAGGAGTGCGTGTAGATCAATAAAGTACAATGTTTAGGGCGAAATCTTACTGGGATTGAGAGAAATCAAAGAAAAGGTGAGCTGAGCGTGCTGGTCAGACAGAGGTTTCCAAAAGTAGAAAGTTTGAGAGTGACATGGGTATTTATAGGATTCCAAAAGGGGAAAGTGTTGTCCGGTCGGATGGCACACCGCCCGGATGACTTATCCGGTCGGGTGACATCTCGGTCGGATGGCACCTGACTCATGGCCAAGCGGCTATCCGGTCGGATGGCACTTGGTTCGAGTGTTTGACGCGACGATTTTTTATGTTTCGATTTCGATTGCGATTGCGCATCGCTCACAATAGAGTTTCCTATTCAAATTACTTTTAATCCCAACCACTCATATCTCGCACTATCCCTTCTCTACTAATTATCATAGTTCGATTGTGATGCGAGTTCGATTGCGTTTCGATTGATTACCACACATAACATAAAGGAACATGCACAAGTAACACATAAGGCACACACACACGTATAACAATATTCCCAATGCGTATTTCGAGTTGCGATTTGATTCGATGTTGATTCGATTAGCATAGTTTGATTATCGTTTCGTTAACTTTATTGCATTGTTACTTCCTACAGTTCACAGTCGTAAGTTGATTAGATTGCGAATAACACACGTCAATTGTTGTAATTATTGACACTTACTCCACATAATACAGCTAAATTATACACATAAAAGAAATCTATTACAAGTCAAGTTGCGTGAAATCGGTCGTTGACTTTGACTTCTTGAAAACACGGGGTGTTACAGTTGGAGAAAGAAAAGTGAGGAATATGGATCGAAACCATGACCCTTGTTTAGAGCACATGCACATAACCACCTTATTAGAATGACATTTGATTCATAAAATGCCAAATAGTCTTTTATATAGAAAAAGAAGACGGTAGCTATGATAAGAGCCACCGACCTTTCTTTTTAAGAATATATAAATAATAATATTATGAGCCAAAACCAAGGAGTCAATAAACACTAATCATATAAGTTACTTTTACCTTACTTAAGGTGTGTTTGGGATTGTTTTTTCAACCTGATTTTTTTTATTATTGTGTTTTGAAATCACAAAAAAAAAATATTTTGAATGTTTGGTAAAAAGTTAATAAAAACTGATTTTTTACGTTTTATAGATATCAAAACGTGATAATCCAAAAGTAGGTCACCCCTTACTGCGGGAAAACGTGATAATCCAAAAACTTATTTTTTACGTTTTCCCTTATTTATTTTTTAAAATATATATATTTGCCAAACACTCAAATAGTTGATTATCTGATTATTGTGATATCAAACAGCATAATCAAATCCAAACACTGTTGATTATCTGATTATTGTGATATCAAACAACATAATCATATCCAAACACTATCTTTCTGCAGCACGTTTTGTTACAGCTAATTATCATATTCTGATTATTCAAAATGCATAATCTATTTTCAAAACTCAACCCCACACACCCTCTTAGACCATGTGTAGTGGTAGGGGAAGATAATGCCTCCACCCTTGAACGGTTTGCGTCATGTGACGGTCCAGTCAACATGTGGTCATTGTGGGGCATTATGTTAAAATTGGTGTATTGGGGTTTGAAATCTTGTGGGGCATTATATTCTAATTGAATTAAATAAAATATAAAAATAAAAACCATAAAAAATTGCTATTGGTCAAAGATTGCGAAGGTGTGGGATTTTGGCGTTTTATAAAGCACGTTTCCGGCAATTTTTTTGGAAATAAACATTATTAACTTTCATTTTTCAAAAAAAAATAAATTTTATTGACGTAGTTCGTAATTCCAATCTTTTTATAGCAAAAAAAAAAAAAAAAGACAACCATCAAAAATATATAGATAACCGACA